>JAQZBX010106090.1:0-10783 GCA_029593785.1 Cabassous unicinctus
GGAACTGAAAATGCTTACCTAAAGTCTATATTGTGCCTGCAACCTTGCTTAACTATAGAAAGAATGCTTATGCCTGCCTAAGAATAGTATATAAAAACTGAGCTATCCTACAATAAAAAAAGGAGGTCGATTCTCACTCAACTTGGTGTGCGACTCATCATTCTTGCCGACTCCCTTAACCACCTTCAGCCTGCTCCCTCGTGCCTCGGCTGGACCGCGACACTTTAATAGACATTTCTCCAAAGAGGAAATACAAATATATAGAAAATTTATGAAAATATGCTCAACTTCACTAACTTTTAGAGAATTCACATAAAAACTACAAAGACATCATTTCACAGTTACTAGAATTGTCACTATTTTAAAAAATCAGAAAACTAAAAGTTTTAGAGAGGATGTGAGAAATAGGATCATTCCCTCATTTCTGTTGTTAGTGTAAAATGGTGTAACCATTGTGGAAGACAGTTTGGCGGTTCCTCAGGAAGCTAAGTATTGAACTATCATATGACCCAGCAATCCTGCTGATAACTATATATATAGAAAATCTGAAAGTAGGGACTTGAATGGATATTTGGACAACAATGTTCCTAGCAGCATTATTGACAATTGCAAAAAGATGAAAGCCCCCCAAGTGTCCATCAACTGATGGATGGAAAAACAAAATGTGGTATACACATGGAATAGAATATTATTCAGCAGTAAAAAGGAAACAATTCCTGATGCAGGTGATAGCATGAATGAATCTTGAAGACATTATGTTGTGTGAAATAAGCCAGCTACAAAAGGACAAATAGTGTATAACCTCACTGTTATGAACTAATAATAAGCAAACTCATAGAGTTAGAATCTAGAATATAGGTTATCAGGAGAGATTGGGGCTAGAGAATGGGGAAGTGATGCTTAACTTGTACAGAGTATTTATTTAGGCTGATGGTAAAAATTTGCAAATGGATGGTTGTGATAGAAGTAAATTATTGTGAGTGCAATCAACATTACTTAACTATATATTTTAATGTGATTAAAAGAGGAAACTTTAGGATGTATATATTATTAGAATAAAAATTAAAATATAAGACACAGGACTGTACAACACCATGAACACTATTCTAAACTATTCACTATAATTAATAGTACAAGTCAAGACTGTTCTTTCATGAATTATAGCAAATGTCCATAATTAATACAAGGTGGTAATAATAGGGTGGCATATGGCAAAATTCACCTAATGTAAATAATTGATGATAGAAGGACTTTAATAATGTATCATCAATTGTAATAAAGGTAATGTTTAAAAATAATACAATTATACAAAAAAGTGCTATCCTCATTTATAACAAATTTTCCACACCCAATACAAAGTGTTTGTGGTGAGGTGGTGTATGGGAATTGTGTATATTATACACGATTGTTTTGTAAATGCACAACTTCTTTAATAAAAATATGTATGTATAGTATTGTATTTTGGAATGTAACTCCACTTCTTAATTCCTTGTAGTTCAAAATTGTAAGTGAATAAAAAGTAATGATAAATTTATGATTTTGGATATACAATAGATAAGGACATAATATGTAACATGTATAATGCAGATTGAATCATTGTGAAAAATTAAGATCTTACATTAAAATATAAGGAATTATTATTTTTAATAATTGTATAAGTATTTAAACATACCAATTTTAAATCTTAATTCTACTTTTCTTTGCATATAAGCCACAAAATTATGAGTTATTAAGTATTTTCAGTAGTTCTTTAGAATGTAAAGGGACCCAGGAATCCCCCCCCCAAAAAAAAAGCATGAAAAGAGATGATTTATGTAAATTCTATTAAATTGTGTTCTTCAGTTTTTCAAAAAAAAATCTCAGTATACTTTTGCATGTGTTTTGCCTACCATTACCTTCTTTGGAGTGCTTTATTTCCTTGAAAATAATGGTATGGTTCTATCAGATGGCTATATATCATGTTCCTTCATACTCCTCTCCAGATAACAAATCTGCCCAGCTCTCTATTGCTTTGATCCATTTTGAATTGCTCTTGCTGAGAATATGGAGTGATTATAAAAGTAGGTGAAGACTTGCTGAGGCTTTGTGATAGCCTTGCTGAGGGTTACCAGCTCTGGTGAAGCAAGTCATGTCCTATAGCAAATCAAGGGTCCTTTCATTGATTTAACTTCTCTAGTCACCAAAATTTCCCTGCCAACATTCATAATTGTGTTGATTTCTTGGAGGGGTAGGTGGAGATTTCTATTTTTCAGCCTTCTATTTTCCAAGACTTTCCTTAAAGCTCCTTAGCATCTCTCATATTCTGACACTCTCCTGATTCACAGAATAATAACCATTTTCAGAGTAAAGGCAAATGGGCAACCTTCCTCCGACTTGCCTGTGGGGTTAACTCACAATATGAGAGCACCTAATTTTACTGTCAATTTTTATGTGTGAGGATCTCTTCAAAGCACTATTGGTAATGGTACCACTTTCTATTACAACCGCTTATACTTGCTTTCATTGCAAAATCCATTCTAAAGTGTGATGTTTACTTTAATTTAATAACTCCTGCACAATTTTTGCTTGTTTTTGGTAGTGTTGATGATTTTATATACTATATGATTCTCCTTCCCATTATAATTTTAATCCAAATGCATAAAATTCAGTTGTATTAGAGTTGTGTGATTTATTGTTATATTTAAATGTAAATAATTTTATTTATATTCTGAAATAAAATTGGAAAGTTATTGAATCACCATTGATTAGGAACCTTTTTTGCATACTTCTTTTTTATTAACAAAAAATTATTAAATTTATTGCTAATTAACACTATTACAAGTTTATCTAATCTCGAGTATAGTAAAAAGATCCTTAATAATCAGGAGTTGAACTAAAACTGGACTCTCTACAGGGTGAAATCACTATTTCCCCAGGGCTTCTGAGATTTTTGACCCATATGCTTAAAAAAAATCATGTTTCTAAATAATCTAGAAGCACGATTGTTCCTATGATTACAGGTAAATATTAGTTTCCATAAGAAGTCTCTCCTTGAATTTATTCAGAGAAGAATTAGGAAATATCACAAATTTTGCAAAGTCTTTATAACTGTTCAAAAGTAATGTTCATATTGTAGAAGAGAAACATATTTCCTCATTTCTCAGGTATATTTGTATGCTTTAATTCATATGTTTCTTTTAAATGAGTAATGAGAAATTCACATAGTGATATGTTTCAAGATCATTAGCAGACTTAATAATTTTTGCTCCATATTATAAATTGATAAAGTTTGAAAATTTCTGATTCTGATTTCATCATAGATGATTAGTTTTTAAAATAGTACCAGATGATATATATGTAATATATAAACTGTATTCCAAATAGTGAAAATATACCAATACAGAAATTACCAAAATATTGAATTAGCACAATTACTATGCCTTAAATATTATTTGTAATATAAAGTAAAGAATAGCTAAGAATTTCAAAGGGAACAGTGAGTTAACATAGCATTTCCTGGAAACCAATCCTTCTAAGAAAAAATAGTCCTACAAATATCAATAGATAGTTTGAGATATCCAGGGGGGGCTCTTTATGAAAAACTTCTTATACTTATTTGTAGTATATTAAGAACTAGATATGCTTTATGTAGATTTTATTATATATTTTACTTAATGCATTTAACAATTGATGGATAGGTATTCATTCATTTTTTCCTACATTTAAAATTATGAAGTAAATAATTTCTGAATATCCCTGATGTAATGAGCAGGGATAAATCCCTGAAATCCCTCTCCCTTTTCCTCCCAAGGCTATGCATTTAACCATCGCAATACACTCTGAAGTAGAAGATGTACAATAAATGTGGCATAAAGAAACTTGAGAATTTGTGCAGACCAAGGAGAAAATTGCACCCTAAAGAGATGGGGGATAGAAATAAGATTCCTAAGGGTAAATAATGAGTGGTTTTGACACTGTGTATTGTTTTGTTATTTAATAAAATCTCTGCTAATAGACATTCTCTTCTTCATACAGTTGGGGATGATAGAAGAAATAGTTACAATAGAAAGTATTGTTATAGAAACACAACTTGCCAAAATATATTGCAAAGATATGAAATAGTCATATGAACATAATCAATGAAAGTAAAACAACATTATTACTGTATCCATAAAATGCAAGCCAGTGTACACAGTTTTGTTATTACAAGTAGGTTATATATGTTGTATAAATAAAAATAAAATTTCTTACCTGAGGGCAAGATGGTATCAGTTTAAGTGGGCATTCACCATCTCACTCACAAAAGATGGCTGATTGGGGACAAGATTCTGCCTGGGTGAACTGTTCTGGGAGCCCATAGAGCAGGAGCATTTGTGGCATCAATCTGGAGGAAGCTGGACAGGGAGATAGATATATCAAGATAAACCCAGAAGACAGAAACAGTAAGGAAATAGAATAAGAAGAACAAAGTGTCAAAGAGAAAACATAACACACACACAAAACCAGCAGCTAAATAAAACTTTAGAGCACAGAGAGAAAATAATCAACTGAAAAAACACATAAAAATAAAAAGATGACCAGAAGGCAAGAAAAAATTACAAACCATATTAAGAAACAGGAAGACATGGACCAGTCCAAAGAAAAAATTAAAAACCAGGAAGAGATGCAGAACATTGAACAACTAATCAAAGCTGTCCAAACAAATATCATGGACCAACTTAATGAAGTGAAGGAAGAGATTAAGGATATTAAGAAGACACTGGGAGAATATACTGAAGAAATTGTAAATATACATAAAAAGATAATGGATATGATGGTGATGAATAGCACAATTCAAGAAATCAAAAAGACACTGGAATCACATAACAGCAGATTTGAACAGGCAGAAGAAAGAATTAGTGATGTGGAAGACAGTACATCTGAAATAAAAAAGATAGTAGAACAGATAGATAAAAGATAGAAAAAATCCAGCAGGGACTTAGGGATTTAAACAACAACAAAAAACATACAAACATACATATTATAGACATCCCAGAGGGAGAAGAGAGGGGAAAGGGAACAGAAGGAGTGTTGAAGGAAATAATAGCTGAAAACTTCTCAACCCTATTGAAAAAGATGGATGTACATATCCAGGAAGCACAGTGCACCCCAAACAGTATAAATCCCAAAAGGCCTACTCCAAGACATATTCTTGTCAAAATGTCCAATGCTCAAAACAAAGAGAAAATACTTAAGGCAGCAAGAGAAAAGAGAACCATCACATACAAGGGAAGATGAATAAGATTAAATGCTGATTTCTCATCTGAAACCATGGAGGCAAGAAGGCAGTGATATGACAAAGTCAGGGTACAAAAAGAAAAAATCTTCCAGCCAAGAACTTTCTAGCCAGCAAAGCTGGCATTAAAAAATGATGGAGAGTTCAATATATTCACAGATAAACATAAATTAAGAGAGTATGACAATAAGAAACCTATCCTTCAGGAAACACTAAAGGAAGTTCTGCAGATTGAAAGGAAAAAAAACAGGAAAGAGAGAGTTGGAGGACATGTAAGAACAACTAAAAAGACAAAAAGAGAAATAAAAACAACATATGACATGCATGAGCCCAAAGAAAATATGGCTGATGTAAGAAATTCCTTGAGAATAATAACACTGAATGTTAATGGATTAAACTCACCAGTCAAGAGACACAGATTGGCAGGATGGATAAAAATATGATCATCTGTGTATTATCTACAAGAAACCTACCTTAGACTCAGGGATTCAAGGCAGCTGAAAGTGAATGGCTGGAAAACAATTTTACAAGAAAACAATAACAAAAAAAAAGGTGGGAGTATTGCAAATATTCTCGCTGTTCTGATTTTGTGATAATCATGGTAGGCTAAGCATTCACTATATTAGAAACCATATAGTTTTACTCCCTAGGTCTGGTTTTTAGAATACTGATGATAAACTAGGCATAAGACCTCTCAGTAAATATTAAAAAAAGAAAAATATAGGTGGCACATGGGCCACCAGGCACCATGAGCAGGTGAAACACCAGGCCCCATGCACGGGTGTGCCATCAAGCCCTGCGAGTGGGTGAGCCATCAAGTTCCATGTGTGAGTGCACCACCAGGGTCCATGAGCAAGTGAGCCCCCCAGGCCCCATGGGTGGGTTGGCTGCCAGGCCCCATGAGCAGGTCAGCCATCAGGCCCCAAGAGCAGGTGCACCACCAGGTCCCACAACTGGGTGAGCCATCAGGCTCCATACAAGGGTGTGCTGCAAGGCCCTGTGAGCAGGTGAGCCCACCATGCCCAATGCATGCGTGCTGTGCTGGGCTCCACAAGTGGGTGAGTCCCCTAGGCCCAACACATGCTGCACTGCCAGGCCCCACAAGTGGGTGAGTCATCAGGCCCTGTACACAGGTGTGCTGCCAGGCCCCATGAGCAGGTGAGACCCCCCATACCCCATGCATGGGTGCACTGCCAGTCCCCATGAGCAGGTGAGCCATCAGGCCCCATGCGAGGGTATGCCACCAGGCCTCATGTGTGGGTGAGCCACCAGGCCCTGCAGGCAGGAGTGCCACCAGGTCCTGTGTGCAAGTGCACCACCAGACCTGATGAGTGGGTGCACTGCCAGTCCCCATGAGCCATGCAGCAAAATGATGATGAAACAGGAGAGTGACACAAGGGAGAGTCAAGATGAGATGTGCCAGAAAAACAGGAACTGAGGTGGCACAGGTAGTAGGATGCTTCTCTCCCACATCAGAGGTTCTGAGGATCGAATCCCAGTGAAGATAAGGAAGAAGGATGTGAAGAGAGGGCAGGAAACAGACACAGAGAGTTGCCCAACAAATGGACACAGAAAGAGCAAAAAACAGGTGGGGGGTAAAAATGGATAAAAGTAAATAAATAAATAAATAAATTCTTAAAAAAATGTATAGGGGAGGAAGATATGGACTATAGTTAGTATTAACATTTTGACAATGCTCTTTCATGATTTATTAACAAGTGTTTCACAACAATGCAGGGTGTTTGTGGGGGTAGTGAAGTGTGGGAGCCCTGTATGATGTTATGCATGTTTGTTTCATAAGTTCACAATGTTTACTGAACACTTACAGCTTATGTATGTTCATGTATGAATGATATACTTCAATAAATTGCTTTTAAAAAGGTGGGAGTAACTATACTAATATCAGACAAAATAGACTTTAAATGTAAAACTATTGTAAGAGACAAAGATGGACACTATTTATTAGTGAAAGGGATAATCTTTCAAGAAGAAAGAGCAATCATAAAAATTTATGCACCTAATCAGGGTGCCTCAAAATACATGAGAAAAACACTGGAAAGACTAAGTGGAGAAATAGATGCCTCTACAATTATTGTGGGGGACTTTAATACACCATTATCACCATTAGACAGAACATCTTAACAGAAAATCAATAAAGAAACAAAGACTCTGAATAATACATTAGAGGATCTGGACCTAATAGACATATACAGAATGCTACATCCAAATAAGTGGGATATACATTCTTCTCGAGTGCACATGGATCATAGTCCAAGATTGACTATATGCAAGGCCACAGAACAATTCTCAATGAATCCAGAAATATTGATATTATACAAAGTAATTTCTCTGACCACAATGAAATTAAATTAGAAATCAGTAAGGGCCAGAGAGCTTGATTAGGCACAAAGATATGGAAGTGAAACAACACACTCTTAGACAAACTGTGGGTCAAGGCAGAAATCTCAAAAGAAATCAGTAACTACCTTGAAATGAATGAAAATGACAACACAACATATCAAAACCTATGGGATGCAGTAAAAGCTGTACTGAGAGGGAAATTCATAACCATAAATCCATATATCAAAAAAGAAGAAAAAGCTAAAACTGAAGACCTAACTGCACAAGTGGAGGAATTGTAAAAGCAACAACAAACTAACCCCAAAGAAAGTAGAAAGAAGGAAATAACAAAGATTAGAGCAGGACTAAATGAAATAGAAAACAAGGAAGCACTAGAAAAAATAAAATCAGAAGCTGGTTATTTGAGAAGATCATTAAAATTGGCAAACCCTTAGCCAGAGAAACAAAGAAGAAAAGAGAGCAGATGTAAATGCACAAAATAAGATATGCGTAATGGGATATCACCACTGACCCCACAGAAATAAAGAGCATCATAAGAGGATACTTTGAATAATATATGCCAACAAGAATGATAATTTAGAGGAAATGGACAAATTCCTAGAAACTCAATAGCAGCCTACATTGACAAAAGAAGAAATTGAACTCAACAGTCCAATTACAAGTAAAGAGATAGACTCAGTCATCAAAAACCTCCCAACTAAGTAGAGCTCAGGACCAGATGGCTTCACAGGTGACTGTTTTACCAAACATTCCAGAAAGAACTAACACCAACCCTGCTTAAGCTCTTCCAAAAAATAGAAGTAGAAGGAACATTGTCTAACTCATTCTGTGATGCCAAAATTACCATAATACTAAAGCAAACAAAGATGCCACAAGAAAGGAAAATTACAGACCAATCTCTCTAATGAACCTGAATGCTAAAATCCTCAACAAAATATTTACTAATCATATTCAACAACATATCAAACGAATTACACACCATGACCAAGCGGGTTTCATCCTGCGTATGTAAGGATTGTTCAACATAAGAAAATCAATCAATGTAATACACCACACAAACAGATAAAAGGAAAAAAATCGCATGATCATCGTTATAGATGCAGAAAAAGCATTCGACAAAATACAGCACTCTTTCCTGATAAAGACACTGCAAAAGATAGGAATAGAAGGAAACTTTCTGAACATGATAAAGGATATATATGAAAAACCCACAGCCAATATCATCTTCAATGGTGAAATCCTAAAAGCTTTCCCTCTAAGATCAGGAACAACACAAGGATTCCTACTATCACTGCTCCTACTTAACATTGTCTTAGAAATACTTGCTAAAACACTGAGGCAAGAAAAAGATATGAAAGGTATCCAAATTGGAAAGGAAGAAGTAAAATTTCACTATTTGCAGACAACATGATCCTATACATAGAAAACCCTGAGAAACCTACAACAAAGCTTCTAGAACATATAAAGGAATTCAGTAACATCACAGGCTAAAAGATCAATACTCAAAAATCAGTAGCATTTCTGCACACCAATAATGAGCAATCTGAGGAGGAAATCAAGAAAAAATACCATTTGCAAAAGTAACTAAGAATCAAATAACTAGGAATATATTTAACTGAAAATGTAAAGGATTTATATACAGAAAACTACACAACTCTGGTAAAGGGAATCAAAGAAGACAAATAAATGCAAGAATATTCCCTCTTCATGGATAGGGAGACTGAACATCATTATGATGCCTATCCTGCCCAAACTAATCTACAGATTTAATGCAATCCCAATAAATAATCAAAACAGCATTTTTTAATGAATTGGAAAAAGAAACTACTAAATTTATTTGGAAGGGTAAGAGGTCCCAAATAGCCAAAGATATATTGAAAAAAAAATTAAATGGGAAGTATCACACTACCTGACATTAAAACATACTACAAAGCTACAGTGGTCAAAACTATATGATACTGGCACAAGGATAGACATACCAACCAATTGAACCAAATTGACAGTTCAGATATAGATGCTAACATATAGAGCCATCTGATATTTGGCAAGGCTACCAAGTCCACTCAGATGGGAGGGAATGACTTCTTCAACAAATGGTGCTTAGAGAACTGGATATCCATATCCAAAAGAATGAGAGAGGAACAGCATCTCACATCTTATACAAAAGTCAACTCAAGATGGATCAAAGATCTAAATATAAGAACCAAGACCATAAAGACCTTAAAAGATAATGTAGGGAAACATGTACAGGACTTTGTAATAGGAAATGAGTTCATGAACTTAATACCCAAAGCACAACAGCAAATGAAAAAAGAGATAAATAGGATCTCCTCAAAATTAAAAACTTTTGCACCTCAAGGGATGTTATCAAGAAAGTAAAAAGGCAGCCTGCCCAATGGGAGAAAATATTTGGCAACCATATATCTAGTAGGAGCCTAGTATCCTGCATATATGATGAAATCCTACACCTCGAACATAAAAAGACAAACACCCCATTTAAAAAATGGGCAAGTGACCTGAAAAGACAGTTCTCCAAGGAAGAAATACAAATGGCTAAAAAGCACATGAAAAGATGCTCAACATCACTAGCTATTAGGGAAATGTAAATCAAAACTACAATGAGATTCCATCTTACACCCATTAGAATGGCAGCTATTAAAAAAATGGCAGACTATGTGTTGGACAGGGTATGGAAGAATGGGAACACTCATCCCCTGCTGTTGGGAATGGTCAGGCCATTTTGGAGGACAGTTTGGTGCTTCCTCAAAAAACTAACTATAGAACTGCCATAATACCCAGAAATTCCACTGCTGGGTATATACCCAGAAAAATTGAAAGCAAAGACATGAACAGATATATGCATACCAATATTCATAGTGGCATTATTCACTATTGCTAAAAGTTGGAATCAACCCAGGTGCCGAATGGATAAACAAAATGTGGTACATACATACAATGGATTATTACTCAGCTATAAGAAGGAACACAGTGCTAACACATGGGATAACATGGATGAATATTGAGGACCTTATGTTGAGTGAAGCAAGACAGGCATTGAGGAATGAACAGTCCATGACCTCACTGATATGAATTAAGGAAATTGAGCAGTCTCAGAGAGCTATTGTTTGGAAGATAGGTTTACAAGAAATAGAAAGAGAGGAAATAGAA
>JAQZBX010106091.1:0-10777 GCA_029593785.1 Cabassous unicinctus
GATACCTGGAAGCACCCAGAGCTTTAATGTATAATTTCAATGACATGAACACACACAAAGCAAATTTTGATCTTTGCATAGAAGAAAGGCTGGATGGTTGTTACGTTGTGCCACCCAAATCCCCCTTTGGGAATAAAGGAGCTATTGCCCCAGCTATTGGTAGTACCTCCAGGAAACAGCCCTCACTGGGCCTCAGCTGAAGAGAGCCACCTTGACCAAAGTCACACTCCCTTCTCAGGGTAGTCTACATCCAATGACTATTTGACAAGGTGTATTGTTTTTGTTTCCTAGCAGCTGAAACAAATACCATACACTGTGTTGGCTTAAACAATGGGAATTTATTGGCTCACAGTTTTGAGGCTAGGAGAAGTCCAAAATTGAGGCATCAGTAAGGTGATGCTTTCTCCCAGAAGACTGTGGCAATCTGGGGTTGGCTGCCATTGATCATTTGTTCTTGGCTTTTCTGTTACATGACAAAGCACATGGTGGCATCTCCTCCTCTTTTTCCCCAGTTCTGTTGACTTCCAGCTCTTGGCTTTTCCCTGTGGCTTCTCTCTGCCTGATTTTCACTCTGTTTATAAAGCACTCCAGTAATCTAAATTAAAGCCAAAGGTGATTCAGCTGGTCCATTCTGTCACTGAAATTATGTCTTGAAGAGATCCTATTTACAAGGGATCCACATGCACCAGTATGTAGACCAAGACTGAGAACATGTCCAAAGTGGGGGAAACACAATTCATTCCACATCAGGTATAAAGGCCCAGCCTTTTCAGCCTAACTGGGAATAGCGCTGGAGGGTCATCTCAACTTCAGAATTTTCCATAGGGTCGATTGAAGCTTCCATTTATATTATATCACATCTTAATTTCTCTCTCTGCCCAGTTCTGTTTGCTTCCATTTCCTTCTCCAGGTGTTACTCTCTAGGGGCCTCCTTAATGAACCTCCTTGATAATCTCTATTTTAGAATTGGTTTTCTGGGAAATCCAACTCGTGATAGTTGATACTGCTAGTAGTAGGCAATGTACAGATAGCCCCTGACATAAGATGGTAATGCAGTTGGATGGTATTCTGGTATATTAATTGATGCAACTATCTGTTTTTGGGGAAATAGAAAGAAATAGTAACTATAAAGACAATAAACTCAGATGACTTTGTGAAACTCAATTGAGGCTTTGAAAAAAAGATAAGCTAGGGGTGAAAAGCAGATGCCTTCCTTGGGTAGCAAAAAGGACCTCTCATCGTCTACACCAGAAGGGCTGAGAAAGATGAGGACCAGGTCCAGGAATTAACATAAAAGTAGCCAAACTCCAAAGGAGGTTAAACTTTCAAACTAGGCAGGTCTGCTATGCCAAAGTCAGGGCCCTGCTTGAGTAAGAATAAGACCCTGACACATGAATGGAGACACCTGGGTTGATGCCCCGCCCCCCCAAATCTGGAATCTTAAGATTTCTCCCTATTAAGGGGGCTAGAACTCTTCCCTTGCTCAAAGACAATGCAGAGGACTCCCCCTTTCATAAAAGACAACATGTATCAGCCTTAGGAACTGCCCCCACCTACTCACCTGACCACTAAGCCTATAACTAGGGTTAGGTGCAGCAAACAGCCAGAGGCATTATGGGCATGATAAGGGAAGAAAGGGACTATATCTTCAAAGGAGCTAGAGGACCTATCTATCTTTCATCAACAAGACCTGGAAGAGTACAGATAGAATGATCTCTGAGGATGCTGGGTCAAGGGGTCAGAGCATAGGTTGGAAAAAGAAAGTTTTATCAATTTGGTTGATTCTTCCAGGATACATGATACAAAACTCTAGCAAGGACCCCAAGAGAAGGTAAAATGCTCTTGTAAGATGGCTCTTAAAAGCATGGAAAAAGCAATAAAGTAGGATAGAAATGCTAGAATTGCCATGGTAGGTGGCAGAAGAATAGAATAAAAGCCTCAGAGAAGTACAGATGCTAAAGTGGATATACATACAGACATACCTTGTTTTATTGCGCTTTGCTTTATTGTGCTTTGCAGATAATGCATGTGTTACAAATTGCATTGAGTAAGTCTAGTGGTTCCATTTTTCCAACAGCATGAGCTCACTTTGTGTCTCTCTGTCACAATTTGGTAATTCTCACAATATTTCAAACTTTTTCATTATTATCATATCTGTTATGGTGATCTGTAAATCCTTGATGTTACTATTTTAATTGCTTTGGGACACCACAAATGACACTCATATAAGTTGGCGAACTTAATAAATTTTGTGTGTGTTCTGACTGCTCCACAGTGTGGTTGTTCCCCTGTCTCTCTCTCTCTACTTGGGCCTCCCTATTCCCTTAGATACAATATTGAAATAAGGCCAATTAATAACCCACCATGGCCTCTAATTGTTCAAGTGAAAGGAAGAGTCACACTTTAAATCAAAGCTAGAAATGATTAAGCTTAATGGGGAAGGCATATTGAAAGCTAAGATAGGTCAAAAGCTAGGTCCCTTGAACTAGTTAGCAAAGTTGTGAATGAAAAGGAAAAGTTCTTGAAGGAAATTAAAAATTCTACTCCAATGAACACATGAATGATAATAAAACAAAACAGCCTTGTTCCTGATATGGAGAAAGTTTTAGTGGTCTGGATAGATCAAACCAGACCCAACAGTGCCATAAGTCAAAGCCTAATCCAGAACAAGGCCCTAACTTCAATTCTATGAAGGCTTAGAGAGGTGAGGAAGCTGCAGAAAAGTTGGAAGCTAGCAGAGGTTTGTTCATAAGGTTTAAGGACTGAAGCCATCTCCATAACATAAAAGTGTAAAGTGAAGCAGCAAGTGCTGGTGTAGAAGCTTCAGCAAGTTATCCAGAAGATATCTAGCTAAGATCATTGGTGAAGGTGGCTACACTCAACAATAGAGTTTCAATGTAGATGAAACAGTCTTCTTTTGGAAGAAGATACAATCTATGACTTTCCTAGCTAGAGAGGAGAAGTCAATGCCTGGCTTCAAAACTTCAAAGGATATGCTGACTTTCTTGTTAGGGGTTAATGAATTTGGTGATTTTAAGTTGAAGCCAATGCTCATTTACCATTCCAAAAATCTTAGGGTCCTTAAGAGTTATGCTAAATACATTCCGACTGTCCTTTCTAAATAGAACAAATCCTGGATGACAGTACATCTGTTTACAGCATGGTTTGCTGAATATCTGAAGTCCATTGTTGAGATCTACTGCTCAGAAAAAAAGATTCCTTTCAAAAAATATTCCTGTTCATTAATAGCATCTGGTCATCTAAGAGCTCTGATAGAGATGTACAATGAGATTAATATTGTTTTCATGCCTGCTAACATGACATTCATTCTGCAGCCCATGAATCAAGGAGTCATTTAACTTTCATCTTATTATTTAAGAAATATATTTCATAAGACTATAACTGTCATAGATAGTGATTCCTCTGATGGATGGGCAAAGTAAAATTTACACCTTTCGGAAAGGATTCACTATTCTAGATGCCATTAAAAGCATTCATGATTCATAAGAGAAAGTAAAAATACCCACACTACCAGGAATTTGAAAGAGGTTTATTCCAACCCTCTTAGATGACTTTGATGGGTTCAAGACTTCACAGGAGGAAGCAACTGCTAAAATTAGAAGTGGAACCTGAAGATGTGACTGAAATGCTGCAATCTCATAATAAAATTTGAGAGGATGAGGAGTTGTTTTTATGGATGAACAAAGAACGTGGTTGAGATGGAATCTACTCCTGGTTGAAGGTGCTGTGAACATTGTTGAAATGACAACAAAGGATTTACAATATCGCATCAATTGAGTTGATAAAGCAGAAGCAGGGTTGAGAGTATTGACTCCAATTTTAAAAGAAGTTCTATTGTGGGTAAAATGTGATCAAATAGCACCACAAGCTACAGAGAAATCTTTTGTGAAAGGAAGAGTCCATCAATACATCAAACTTCACTGTTGTCTTATGTTAAGAAACTGCCACAGCCACCCCAACTTTCAGCAACCACCACACTGATCAGTTGGCAGTCATCAACACGTAGGCAAGATCTTCCACCAGAAAAATATTAAGACTTGCTGAAGGCTCAGATGATGGTTAGCATTTTTAAAAATTAAGGTATGTACATTTTAGATTAATTCTATTACACAGTTAATGTAGATTGCTTTACAGTGTAAGCAAAACTTTTATATGCACTAGGAAACCAAAAAATTCATGTGACTCACTTTTATTGCGATATGTGCTTTATTATGGTGGTCTGGAATGAACCTGCAGTATCTCTAAGGTATGCCTGTACTATATAAGGTTGGAAAACCCACCAGACATCTATGTTTCAGAGAATACACCATTTACCAAAGCAATAAGGATTACCCTGGTGAGAGGGGTACCCACATCAGTGAGAAGTTCAGTGTTACCGCTCCTCATTGGGCCATTACAGACCTGGGCTCACTGATAGCAATGGGGATAATAGGACTCCTACCCACACAACAATATAGGACAGGTGGTGGTACTTACTCATCAGAAGCCAGGTAGATGCATTTTCAAAATTCATGGGAAGGACAAAAGGGTCGTCAATGGATCTGATTTTCAGAGAATTGTAGAGTTGATTATCAGAAAACAGTGTCTCTAAGGAAAATATAGAAGGGCAGCCAACAAAGAGATTACTCAATCTGTATAATCAAAAGAAGTCAAAGATGGATGATGAGCTGATGCCAGTCACTCCAATATATTGTCATGATCCATTGACCAGTTTCCAGATCTGAGCCAGTTTTCAAGTCTGGAACCCAAAGACTGAAGAAAAGGCCAGGTTTCCAAACCCTGTTATACTATGGCAAGTTATACAGTGATTATTCCTCCAGTCCTTTCCTGAGGGTCCAATGGCCATTTACTTAGATAAGTGTATACTGTAGAAAAGGGACCATTGGACAGGGTATAAGTTAACATTGATACCCTCAAATCTGAAACATCACCATGGCCCCATGAGAAATGGGGACAAAACAGGGCCAAGTAATAAATGAATTCTTGGCTCAGGTCCAGCTCACAGTGGGTACACTGGGTCTCCAACCACCCAGTGGTCATTTCCCTGTTACTGAGTGGATAATTGGGATTGATAGTCGTAGTAAAAATCAAAATCCCTATATTGAGTCCTTGGTTTCCAGGGTAAGAACTATCATAGTGATAAAGGCCAAGTGGAAGCCTCAGAAACTTCACCTCCATCCCCACCTTCCCAGTCAAGACAGTAACTCTACAAGAAAGTAGTATTTTATGGCATATGATAGGCCACTTCAAACTGAATACTCGTGTCTTCCTTACACTCAGGAAAATCATGTTATTTTTAAATTATCTCCTCCATTTTCCATTTTTATCTTCTAGAATTCTTAGTTAGATGGTGGACCAAATCTTCTGGATTCATCTTTGAAATTTTCTCATATTTTATGTCTTTATAATATGAACAATTTCTTCAATTTTATAAAAAAACTATATGTTTATTTTCACAATGATTTAAAAAATCACCTTTATGAAGGTTTAATGTACATAGAATAAAATGCATCAAATTTTTTTAGAAGCCAAGAAAGTAAATTTATTTAAATTACTAAAATAGCTTTTAAAGTTATTTACAGATCAACTGTTACAATTATTTTTCCTGAAAGATGTAGCATATTAATTACTTTAAAATTATTTTGGTTAGTAAAACATTTAATAAAAACATTTCTTTCTCCAGATAATATGTATGTATAAAATAAACCTTTTCAAAACCCCTGCTTTGGATTCTCTATAAAATAAGTCAGATGATCTGACTTTTGATAGTCAGGAACAAATTGCAGTAAGAGGTATAAATTTGTGAATACTGGTAGTCCTAGTAAAACAAATGAGGCCACTCTCTACTACCAGTTGTAGAGCCCTCAAAAGGCAAATGATGAAGCCAATGACTGGCTCTAGTACTCTAAAAACTATATTTTCATTTAGAGAAATGTGGTCAATTAAAAAAAATGAGGTGAACCTATAAGTATAAGATTCCAAGAAAACCAAAGCAGTAGACAGATAAGAAAGCTATGTAAAGTTACAATTGAAATATTATAGCATTACAGAAACACATTTTAACATTCTTCATATGTGATAAAGTCCACTTTCTTTTTGGCTTGAGGCACTCTTACTAAAACTTATCATGTGTATAGGAAACCTTTATATTTCTTATAGAGTGTCATTAAAGGACTTAGACTGAAAGAAGTAGACCCGTGGGAAAAATCTTTCTTCAATAGCCCAGAAAAGCTGGTTAGCAAGTGCTTTAATAATTCCTGAAATTATCTTAATTCAAAACAAAAGTATCAGGATATGTCCAAAATAAACTGCTCTAAAATTTACCCACACTTAAGAGCTAATTAGCAAATACTAATCCTCATGATATACTTGATTCAAAAATTCTTGGGAAGAACAAGAATTTCTTAAAAGAAAAAGAAAGGACGTAAAAACACAAATCTCAACACAATTCACGGAGATAATGGAGTTCATATACCTATGTCTGACTCACCTAAGTCTCAATTGTTTATTGTAATATTTCATCTTGAAGACATTTTTCTCCCCTTTTCTTTCCCATTCCATGGTTTTTCTCTTTCCGTTTGCCTTCTTCTTTCTCACCCTCTGAAAACAAAGGAAAAAATCCAAACACACATCCAATGACTTTTCATTTACTTTTGTTCCTATACGCAGAAGCTAAGAAACTCACACCTAAAATGATGTAAAGGGGAACAAAATGGGAAAACCTACAGTTGCATTTGGGAAGCTGCCTTACTAATAACTCAATAAACTTTGTGAAAAATCTAAATTAAACAATTGGGAGGATTCGTTGGAAAGGAGCCTAAGCTGTCCCACTGGTCACACTACATCAATAATGATTCAGCACAGAATCTAAAGATATACTCTATGGGACTGCATATCATTTACACTCCTAAGATACCCTTCACATAGCCCTCAATGGAAATAGAGAAATAATTCTCTCAACATATAATTAGGTTGAATAAATAAGATTGAACCAATGATTTAGATGTTCCATGCTTACATAAGAACCTAACTTCCTTTAAAAAGATACCTGTTCATTCAAAAAGAGTTTTTAAATCTTATCTCTGGTTAGAAAGTCTGAAAAATTCTCAGAGCTTGAGATGAGACTTTCTCTTCTCTCACCGCTTATATATAAATAAAAGCAGATGCTGCTTTTCAGGGCATTTTCAGGTTGCACAGGCAGGACCAAATGAGAAATACGGCTCAATTTGTCTGGGTCCATATGATTATTAGAGGTGGGTACCTTAGAATTGGTGAACTTGCCTCTGAGGAAATCCTTCACTTTTTTTTTTTTTTTTTCAATTTCTTTTAGGCCTAGACTGGTTTCAAGCATCTCCTCCTCCAACAAGACAGTCAGAACTAAGGCTTCATCTTTGAAGGCTGCATTTTCATGGTCACAATACGTGAAGAAGATCAAAGCAGTGCACCACAGCTGCATTCTGGCCATTTTTAAATCCAGTGCTCAGTTCCCAATCTACCTCTAGTTTGACAGTATCACTGTCTTGAACAGCTTTGTCTGACCTATCAATCTGGATGGCACGGACACTATGGAAGGAAGAATAGGCACCAGCAATTTGTTCACTCAGACACTTAAGTGCTTCTTTAGCATTCCTGACAGCAGTGAGTAGCAAGATAGCAGGTTGAGGCTGGGGCTGGGAGTTATTCAGATGTTTTTTCCAGGAATGTTAGACTCCTTTTCCATACCTTCTCATCTTGACCTTGGTACTTATTCAAAAGTTGTTTCATCTGGTTCTGGAACTTTTGAACAGTAGTGGTTTCTATCTCAAGAGTATGAATGGACCAAAAACTCCCAATTACAAGAGCGCTATCAGTAAAAGGGACCACCACCACTTCATCTTGACAAAAGATGTATTTTTTGGTTTTCCAGTCACTTGTTGGCAGGAGGTTGATGGGGGCTGGTTTCCAAGCTCTGATTTCTTGCATCTAATTTAAAGGTACAGTTTCATGGGTTTTGACACATATATACATCTGTTGCACCTACCACTGAAAACAAGGTATGGGACATTTCCAGTACCACCAAAAGTTCTCTGTTTCTTTGCTGTCAATCCCTCCCCTGACCACCAGACACAAGTAACTATTTGGTATCTTTTCTGTTGCTATAAATTAGTACTCTTCTAAAATGCCACACAAAAGGAATTATACAGTATGTGTTTTTTTTAATCTGGCTTGTTTTGCTCAGCATGTTTCTAAAATTCATTCATGTTGTGTGTCTCAATAGTCTGTAGATTTTCATTGCTGAGCAATCTTCTATTGTATGAATATACTGCAGTTTGCTAACCATTCATTTGTTGAACATGTAGGTTGTTTCTAGTTTTTGGCTATTATGAACAAAGCTGCCATGAACAATTATGAAAATGTCTTTGTGAGAACACATTTCCATTTTTCTTGGTTAAATATATAGGAGTGGAATTTCTGAGTCATATGGCAAGTGTAGTTTTAACTTTATAAAGAACTGCCAAAGTGTTGAACCATTTTTCATTTGCAGCAGCAATATATGAGAGTTCCAGTTGCTCCATATCCTCACCAATGCTTGGTATTCTCATCTTTTTCAGCCATTCTATGAGTATGTAATATATATCAATGTGGTTTTAATTTGTATTTCCCTGATGACTAATAATATTGAACACCTCTTTTCATATAATTATTGGATACATAGATATACAAATCAAATCATTTGCCCAATTTTAAAAATGGGTTGTTTTTCTCCTTATTATCAAGTTGAAATTTTCCTATATATTCTGGATGTAAATCCTTTACCAGATATACATAATACAGATATTTTCTACTACCAACTGTCTTGTCTTTTCATTTTCTTAAAGGTCATATTTGAAGTGCAGAAGTGTTGAATTTTTTAAAAAAATTCTTATTTTGAAATACTTTCAAATTTACAAGATAGTTACAAAAATAATACAAATTTCATACAGAGAATTCCAATATACCCCTATCCCCCAAGATACCCAGATCCACCAGTTCTAACATTTTGCAACATTTGCCTTATCATTTTATCTAATCATCGATCCATCAGTCCATCTATCTATCTATACATTTTCTGAACACTTGTGTGTAGGTTTTATACATTATATGCCTTAAATACTTACTTAATTCTGCCATGTACATTTCCTAAGAACAAGAGTATTCAATTGTGTAACCACCTTAACTGCAGTTATCAAGCTCAAGAAATGTAACATTGATATAAGGCTTACCATCTATTTTCCAATTTTTTTTTCTTGAAATAGTCCTTTCAAGAGTTTTCTCCTCCCTTACTAGATCTTATCCAGCATTATGTATTGTATTTAATTGTTATTGTCTCTTTAGTTGCTCATTCTTTTTTGAAATTGTGGGAACATATATGCAACATAAACTCTCCCATCCCAACCACTCCCAAACGTAGCATTCTGTGGGATTACTGACATTTACACTGTTGTGGTACCTTCCCACCCTCCATTACTAAAACTTTCCCATCTTCCCAAACAGAAACCTTACACCCATTACGCATTAACTCCCCATTCCTCCTGCCCTCTGCTCCTGGCTACAGTATTGTAAATTCCTTTTCTGTGAGCTTGTGTATTCGCTTATATTTTCTTTTTAGTTACCATGGGATTAAATTTAACATCCTAAATCTATAACACTCTTGTTTGTTTAGATACCAACTTGACTTCAGTGATATACACAAACTATGTTCCTATTCTCCTTCCTACTCCCATCTTTATGTATTATGAGTTCAAAACCACTGATTGAGCATTGCATTGAATGCATTTGCCCTTTATATCCTGAAGAAAGTAAAAAGTAGATTTACAAACCAAAAATACAAAAGTACTGAAATTTATATGTACCCATGCCATTACCTTTACTGGAGATCATTAGTTCTTCATGTGGTTTCTATCTATTGTCTAGTGTCCTTTCCTTTCAACCTACAGAACTCTTTTTAACATCTCTCATAAGGCTGGTCTAGTGGTGATGAACTCCCGTGGCTTTTGTTTATCTGGGAATGGCTTAATCCCTCCCTCATTTTTGAAAGACAGTTTTGTTGGATATAAAATTCTTAGTTGACAATTTTTTGCTTTCAGCACTTTCAATATGTTATCCAACTACCGTCTTGCCTCCATGACCTCTGATGAGAAATTGGCACTTAATCTTATTAAGGCTCCCTTGTATGTGACACATTGCTTCTTTCTTTGGCATTCAACAGTTTGAATCTAATATGTCATGATGTGGGTCTATTTGAGTTTATCCTATTTGGATTTTGTTGAGTATCTTGGATGTGTATATTCATGTCTTTCATTACATTTGGGATGTTTTAAGCCATTATTTCTTTGAAGATTCTCTGCTTTATTCTTTCTTCTCTTTCTGGGATTCCCACAATGTATATATTGGTATACTTGGTGGTGTCCCATGGATTTTTCAAGCTCTGTTTACTTTTCTTCATTCTTTCTTCATTTTGCTTTTTAGCCTGGATGATTTCAATCATCTTATCTTCAAGTTTACTGATTCTTTCTTTTGCAAGAATCAATCTTTTATTGAATGCCTAAAGAGAATTTTTAATTTCTATGATTGTGGTCCTCAGCTCTGTTTGGTACCTTATCATAATTTCCATTTTTCTATTGATTATTCTCTCTGCATTCATCTATTGTTTTCCTGATATCCCTTAGTTTTTTCCCCCTGATATCCCATGTTTTCCTTGAGCTCTTTGAGAATACTTATGACCACTTTTTTTTTT
>JAQZBX010106092.1:0-10787 GCA_029593785.1 Cabassous unicinctus
GAAAATGTTTCAAAATTGATTATAGTGATGGCTGCCTAACTCTATGAATATACTAAAAACTATTGAATTGGACACTTTACATGGGTGAAATGTATGATATATAAATTACATCTCAATAAAGCTGTTTATAAAAATCCTGAATGGTGAAGGTGAAACTGTAAAGTAGAAGATGATATAGGATAATGTAGGAACATGGGGAGGATTTATTTAAAAAGGCAAGAAGACTACTAATCATGAGGGAAAAGAGCGATAAATTTAGCTACATTAAAATTAAGAACTTCCATCCTTAAAAAGAAACCAAACTGAGTGAAAAAAACAAGTCACCAGTAGAAGAATATGTTTATAACAAATTATGAACAAAGAATGCGTATCCAGAGTAAATAAACAACTTCTACAAGCCAATACAAAAAAGACAAACAACTGAATAGAAAAATGTACAAAAGGCTAGGGCAGGAACTTTACAGAAGAAGAACTATAAAAGATCAATTAAAACCACAATGAGGTGGGGGAGCAGATGTGGCTCAAGCAGTTGAGCGCCCGCCTCCCACATAAGAGGTCACGGGTTTGGTTCCTGGTGCCTCCTAAAGAACAAAATGAGCAGACAACGAGCACAAACAATGAGTAAACAGATGATGGAGCCATCTCAGGTGGGAAAACAGCAATAAAAACCCCCAGCCACAATGAGATACCATTTCACGCCCATCAGACTAGCAAAAATTAAAAAGTTTAACAGTCACAAGTGCTATTCAGGATGTGAAAGTTCTCATACACTGCTCCTCTCAGCATAAACTGGTCAGCAGTTTCTGCAAACAGTATGGCAAAATCTAATAAGGCTAATGAAGCCCATCAGCCTTGGATAGGCTTAGGGAAACACTTGGACGTGTGCACCAGAAGACATGTACAAAAATGACATCAGGGATGTCGCTGGTAATATCCCCAAATGGGAACCAACCCATATGCTCTCAGCAGTACAATGGGTAAATTGTGGTCTGTTCACATAAAGGGATAGTCAGCAAACAAAACCAAACTAGTTACAGCTACACCCAATATGGTCACAAGGAACATTTATATCAAGTTCAAAACCAGGAAAAGGTAAATCATGTTTAGGGGCAATAACTATAAAGAAAAGCCAGAAGTTGACTCTCACAAAAGTCACATACACAGTGGTTATCTCAGGGCAGGGAGGAAGACGTGAGTGGGGAGGGGCTCACGTGGGAGGGGCTGTTCCTAAAGCACAGCCTAATTCCCAAGACATGGCTTTCTCTTCATGACTGCTCTTTTAACTGTACTTATACATGTTGTAACCCATTCTGTCTAAGGTCATATTTCATAATAAAAAATGAGAAGTTTCAGTTTTCTAGCAAGTGGCTTCCTTTCCAATCCTATGAATGCGTCCAGATGGTCAGCACTGCACATGGGCACACCTATGCGAGCCGGGAGCTAGGACCCTGGAGGAAGCCCTGAGCACGTGGCCTCAGGCAGGGCCTCAGCATGTTTCTGTGGACACACAGGGGAGGGAGACGCAGATTCCCATACGTTCTGCTGTAGGTGACACTGGTATGGGAACAACACAACAGCGTCCTGTTCATCAAGGTTTTCTTCGTCCCTTCTTGGCTGTGTGATCACTGCTGACTTAGGTGAAAACAGGAGTTGCTTCCTTTTCCGTAGCTTTGCCTGCCATCCTGCCCTCCCTCCAGCAAGTGTTTGTTGCATCCTGGGTGCACGGATACTCTGGGCTCGGCCCTGAGTCAGGCTTGGGGACACAGTAGTGAGCAAGGCAGAGCTGGTCCTTATAGTTTAGGGAGAGGATGGCATTATCTTCAATCTCCCAATGAACTAATTCCTCCTGTGCCAAGGGACACAGAGGAAAACTCAAGCCTCTGCACACATGAGCTTGTTGAACCAGACCCAGACCCAGGGGCTGTGCAGAAAGCTTGGAAAACAATGTGAGGTCTTTTAGTCTTGTGTACAAAATATAAATTTTGTGGATACTCTTAAAGACACTTGGAGGTTTCAGGGATCTGAAATTTGATCATTAGGAAGCAATTTGTGTATGATTGATTGATTTCATTGCTTTTGTTACACTAAACATTTCAAATTGCTCTGATATGAAACCTTAAAGAGCAACTTCTTTCAGTGGCTTCATCATTCCTGATTGGGTATTTAGGATGCCTGGTGGGCAAAAAGGGTAAATGGAGATGTAATAAACAGGAGGTACCCACACTATTTGTAAGGAGATCATTTCCTTCTGAAACACAAACAGATGAGTTTTAGACTTAGACCCACCCAAATGTTCTGTTTTCAGAACTTACAGCCCTCTTAGGGATTTTCCTTAGCACTAGAGGTGGGACCTCGATACAATGGAGAATTTGGCTGATCGGCTTTTCCAAAGTTACTCCCAACTTTGTGAAAGTGTTCTGATGGCAGTTTACATCTTCATTCATGTATGTGGTCTCACATGTGATTTTGACTAAAGTGTAAGTGGAAACCCCAGCAAATAATCCAACCAGGCTTGTGTTTTGCAGGTACCAACAGTGGCAGGTACTGCCAGAGACCTCGTTCCTTCTTACTCCTAATCACTCCTCGTTGCCACAACTCATGGCTCTTCTTACTGGTGAGGTAGGCATAATCATTAACCTCATTTTATGGATCACAAAACTGATGCCCGGAGAGGTTAAGTAACACAGCTTGGAAGTGGGAGAGGTGGGATTCTAGACCACATTTCTCTGACTCCGGGGCCTGTGTCCTCTGAACTGACCTATCACACGTGCAGAGGCAGCAGCGGCCCTGGGTTGTGTGTTCAAGCATTCCTTTTAACACTCAGCTCCCAAGTTCCTGCTCCAGGTTAAACTCCCTTGCAGCGTGCTTAGAACTAAACCACAAGGACCCAAGGAACAGGATCCCTGTCCTCTCTGGCTCTAGCTTCATTGAAGTTAGTTGTAGCTGGGTGCCTTGGCCCACGAGTTGTGCGTAAAGTGAACATGTGTCAATTCTAGGCTCCAGAAGCCAGAGCTTTAGTCACTCGCCATGTGCCATGATTGGGGGAGCCCAAGTGGAGCTGGGTCTGTGTGACTATGGCGAGGTGAGCCCCTGCTGGCTCACACTGGGTGTTTAGCCTGAGTGAAAAATAAACTTTTACTGGGTTCAGCGACTGAGGTTTTGCAGTTGTTTGTTACTGCAGCATAATTTAACACACCTCTCACAGCTTAGGTTCCTTCACCTTTTCCTTAGGGGTAATAACTTCCACCTCCCTGCCCTGCAGTGACTGTTATTTCCCATCATTCCCTCCTCCTCCAACTCTACACTGGAGGCAACATTGAAAAATAACTCATTTGTTTGTTGAGTTAGTCATCTGTTTATAATCCAGACTTGTGACTGAAAAATTTGAGAGGGATTCCTCCAACAAAGGACAAACACGCTAGCTCAAACGGAGTTGACAGCATCTATGCCATCATCGACAGGCAGAAGGAAGGGCTCCATCCCTCTGCTAACACCAGGGCGTGACGTCCAGGGGAGCAGGGGCAATGGACTATTTCAGCCCACGTCTAAACTGCCAGTGAAACTGGTTGTCAGTTAAAAACCAAAACTGGTAGCTTGTCCCACACAGTAAATACTCCCATTTAACTGGAAAAAAAGTTTGTTTTTCTGCCACCTCCTTTGGATATGTGTGGGCACACTCAAGTCAGACTTCATGGGGAGGGGGTGGAGAAGGAACGTAGAATGGGGGAGGTGAGAAAAGGAGGGGCAGATTTGAGAGGAGGAGAGGGTGGGAAGAAGCAAGAGGGGATATTGGGGAGGGGTGGAGGGAGAGAATCAGGAGGAGGGGCAGGGGGAGAAGAGAGAGGGAGGGAGAGCCCGTGGCTACCTGGTGGGCATTCAGTCGGCTTCCCCCTCTCTTAACCTGGCCTCGTACTTCAGCTGGACCAGGCTCTGCCTGCCCACACCAGGTTTGCCGCCACATCCCCCCATGGCCCACGTGGAAACCAACCTGTGCACCACGTGACCTATTACCTACTCCTCCCATCCGACGGAGTCCAGCCCACCCTGATTTCACGCTGCCCTGAGCTTCAACTGTCCCCCAGCACAGCCATTTCTTGAGGGTACCTGGCTGACATCCCTTGTGGCCCACGTCTTGCACCCCTTCCTGATTATCCCCGGAGCCCAGATGCTGGCAGGTTTACAGCAGGTGCCCCCCAGACTCCAGCTGCATGTGGGGGGAGCTCCTCTCTCTGGATGCACACCCTCTCCTGCTAACACACAGTCCTGCTTCTGGCTTCTCGCATTCCCAGTGTTACCCTTCGGTTCTGCGCTTTCTTGGGCCAGAAACCTCCAGCCACACAGTTTCTGTGATGGTGGTGGTGGAAATCTACTCGAAAGACGTGTCCTTTCTTGGGTCAGGCAAAGGATACTTGTCAAAAACAAGCCCCAGTCTCATTGAGTGACAAGCTCACTTCCCTGGAAGGAGATTTTCTCCAATTAACTGAAGTCATGTACCTGCCTGCCTGACTGATGGGCCCCAGGGGCCCTGGGAAAAGACAAGACATCCCATCACGCAGCGGGGACACGGCAAACATTTGCTCTGTTAATTGGCCGCTGCCTTATGAAGAGGCGTGTCTCCTGCGGCAGCCTTCATTGCCCGATTCCAGGAGTCAGTCCTGGGCTCCCTTTTCTCCCTGACGCTCTCCAGTCACCAAGGCTTCTGATTAAACGCTTTGATTCCCATGTCTTTGTACTCGGCAGTTCGCCGGCACTAGGTGTGTGGTTCCCAGATAAAGGTATCCAGAGAAGGAGGCACGTTAGGCTCTAACCCGATGCTCTGCCCCCCATCTCCCTCCATTTGCACACCTTTCTTGTGTTCTGAGAAATCTGACGCCTTCATTCCCATTTGACTTTTCTCTCCTCAAGTTTGCATCTTATATCATTAGAGTTTTTAAAGGATACTTTCAAACAGTTATTGTTTATTATGCTTATGGAAGAAAAGAGAACTTTACTGGAAAAACAGCCATTGGCAGAAAGCACCTGTTAAGCTGGTGTGTGTGGCGGGGTGAGGGCTTCTGGGGTCCCCCACCCTCCCGTGGAGCTCCTGAGTGCTGGGGTGGGTGCAGCTCAGGGGAGGTGGGTGCTGTGAGGCCAATACCTCCACACTCATACAGCCCAGGCACATGGCTGCGCCCCAGGCTGCAAGGCTGACTCGGACCTCTGAGCAGTGCTCGCCTATCTTGGTCAGCATCCTACTCTCCAGAGGGGTGGCAATGGGGTGCCACTGACCAAGCACCCAGCCCAGTGGGACACTTGGCCCTGTCTGTCCTTATCTTTCCTACACTGAGATGACCTGTACTTCTGGTCAGACAAGGACTGGCAACGAGTCTGAAGAAGGCAATTAGAACAGTGCAGGGGTGGGAACTGGGGCTGACTTTGACAGCCTAAATGTTTGGAAGCTTCTTCAGCCAGGAGTGGCCGGAGTCTAGAGAGGCAGGCTGTATAGACCAACCCCTCTCCCAGAAGTCCCACAGTGGCCTTAGACTCCCGACATCCAAACCTGAGGGCAAGCTCTATGCTTTCCCACCACTCACACAGCTCGCCCCACTGTGTCCCCATCTCGGGTGGGAAAGGCCCCAGTGATTGCCCTGCCACCTCCTTCCCCCGAGCGTGCAATCACTCCGTGGTCCTGTAAACTTTTCTTGAACGTATCTCCAGTCTGCCCACGTCCCCTTCAGGCCTGCACATCTCTCTGCTGTATGAGTTATGCACCTACCTGCTGGGCCCCAAGACATGCCCCACCCCAAGTCACTCCCCATGGCCACACAGGGCGACCTTTCTAAACACCAGCCAGGCCACCCCACTGCCTACGGGCTAAAACCCATCTCTACCACCTGATGCTCGAGGCCTAGCTCCAGCCTCAACTCTTGCTGTTTTCTCCCTGCCTTGAACTTCATATTTGTAGAAACGTAAACTGGCTTGTGGTTGCCCATAACCCTTCATACCATAAGCCTTGCCTTCAAGGCCCTTTCCCTTTTTCTTTGCCTGACCCATTTTGACACATCATTTAATACTTGGCACAGATGGCACCTCTTCCAGGAAGCCTGCCTGGCTCCTCCCAAAACCATTCTGGTTTAAAATTGGTGGCTTATGTGTGTTCCCAAGGACAGGTGCCACATCATACCCCTCATGGAATCCCAGCCCCTAAACTAGGCCTAGCATACAGTAGGTGCTCATCAGTGTTTGTTGAATAAAGGAAATGCTGAATTGTTGAAACCTGGCAAGTCATGAAATGGCCCAGATATAAGAATCACAGGTTTTCTATGAAATCCTGAAACATAGGGTCCTGCTTTTTCCACGTACTGTTGACGACAGGGCCCATGGCTCTGCCTGGCCCAGGGATGTGTGCAAACAGGTGAAAGGAAGGTCAGAGCACATGCTGGTCTGCTTATGGGTTTCTGTGTGAGGCTGCCCAGGAGCCCTCTCCCTGATCACAGCCATCCTGAACCCCTTCTCGGGCTGCTCTGCCGAGCCCTGGCTTCCCCAGGACCCGACCCCGGGCTCCCTGGGAGGCCGAGTCTGCTGGCAGCAGGTCTAGCCTGCGGCTGGCCCCTAGCCCACTCTGTCCATCGGCTCCTCCAAGATGAGACACTCAGTTCCTGGCTGTGTCTCTTTTCTTTTTTACTTTAAAAAATCACTGGATTTGGAAAAGTTTTGGTAGTGGATGGTAGTGATGGTAGCACAACACTGTGAATGTAATTAACAGCACTGAATTATATATTTGAATGTGGCTAAAAGGGAGAAATTTTATGTTCTATGTATGTTACTAGAATAAAATTTAAAAAAGAAAAAAACAGGACAGTGCAACACTAACAATGAACCCTATTGTAAATGAGGAACAATGGTTAATAGTACAATTATAAAAATGTGCTTTCATGAATTGTAACAAATGTGTTACTAAGAGGGTGGTATATGGGAACTCTGTATTTTATGCATGATTTTTCTGTAAACCTACAACTTCTCTAATAAAAACAATATAGTGGCTTTTTAAAAATCCTGCAAATACAGGATGTGTAGCGTAGTAGAAGGAGCTAAGACAATGAAGGAGGAAAGGTTTTTAAGAAACATCACCATTCCTTTGTTGAGTTAAGAGCAGCTAAGGACATGGTGACTAATGCTAAACATGCAAAAAGGTCCCTTCAGAACAGAAGTGTCAACACTGGCACAATTTGCTGACTTGTTGAATGACAATCATTGAGGGCTTTAAAAATCAGATGATTTCCAAGGCTTATTTCCTTTTCTTAATTATAAAAATCATTACACACGTATGACGTGTGGCATAGTAGAAGAAGTGAAGACAATATTTAAAATTGAAAATTAAAAAGCCAGGTAGAGCTGAGTTTGAATGTCAGCTCTGCCCCTCAAACTGGGTGGTTTTGGGCAAGTCACCAAACTTCTCTGAGCCTCAGTTCCCTCACCTGCCTAGTAGGAGTAATAAAATTCTTTATGCTGAAGGGCTGCTATAGGACTAAAATGGGATAAAGTGTATGAAGTACCCAGCTTTGGGCTTGGCATGTAGCACAGGCTTTTTAAGTTAGTTCTTACCCTGCCCTCCATTTCCACCCATCTCTGGTCTCTTCAAAGGGTGAGAAGAAACATAAAATCACAATAATTTGCTGCAAATTTGCATGATTATAATCACAGTCAACTGAATCTCTGAGAAGCTGTATCCAAAGGAAACCTGGAGGTGCCTTCACTTGGAGTTATTTTCCCCAGCTCTCGAGTCAGGCACGCTCCTGTGCATCTTGTTTCGTGCAGACTGCCTCTCTAAATTAGTATGTGGGGCTGCTCTTGGAGTTTTTTACAGGAGAGAAACCCCATTTCCCAGCAGTGGACTTCCCTTTACTTTACTATAGATCTCCTCCCATTAGGTTTTCCTGATACCCATAATTGTGTACCCTGAGAGCCACAAAACTCTTTTAAAAGGAAAGTTTTACAGTTGCTAAAAGAGTGTTTATTGAGACAAGCCTGGCATGTAAACAAGACCTTTGTGCCACTAATGCGGCAAGGGGTGGAGATGGGAGAAATGGTGAGTAGGGACACAAGGCAGAAGCAGAGAAACAGAAAGGAACGACTGGGAAATACGGGCGTGTTCCTTCCTCTGTGGGCGAAGCCTGCCCGTCCCCGGGTTTCACTTTGTGTGATGGGTTTTCTTTGAAACGTTCTCTCTGTCATGGTCACATCCACACAGAGCCTGCCGCTTGGGTTTAAAGACAGAATGTGTGTGAATAAGCTTTATTTCACTAAAACGACTGGATATGACAATGTTTGATGTCCACAGAATATTCTAATTAAGTTCTACCCATTTCCCTTTAGGGGAGCCATAATTTTTAGGCATATGTTGCGGAAGTCACAACGCTGAGCCTGAGTGGAGGAGGAAGTACTGGAGTCAGAGCACTTAGGGCTGCATTACGTGTTTCCCTCTGCTTCTGCCATTTGCCTGTGCCACCTGGTTATTCAAGTCCTACCCATTCCTCAAGGGCCAGGTCAAGCCCTCCTCCCCAAGGACAGCGCCCCCTACCTGCTGGAGCGGCCACTGGAATACAGGGAGAAGAGGGCAAGCACGGCCCAGTACTTGGGCTGTCATTTTACCAGATCAGTGTCTCTGGGCAGGTTATCTGGTCTCTCTTTGGCTCTCAGTAAAATGCCAGGTGGGAGGAGGATTGCATGCAGTGATTCCCATAAAGCCCCTGGCAGTGGCTGGGCAACTGGCACCATTGCCATGTCGACCCCCTCCCCTGACCACTCCCTTTTTGACTGCTGTGGCTTTATCCATGGTGGCCCTGGCTGTCTCAGGATCTAGCCTCACCTACCAACAAGACTGGGTTTTTTGCATTCTTTGCCATTTTTTTTTAAATTTTTTTGCCAACAGTGGTCAACCCTCATGCATTCCTTGCTTATTGCTTAACCATACAGTTTTGGTTGGAACATTAGAATAAAAAGTCCAGGCCTTCCAACTTTCTCTGGCCACATCACTGGCACAAGGACATGTGTCCATTAATGAGGGCACCGCCGTTGCTCAAGTAGGAGTTTTCTTCTTCTTCAGTTAGAGTCCAGGCAAGCTTCCTGGGGGCACCCATTAGGCACCACATGAAGGCATGGGGGCCTGGCCTTAGGGTACGTCACATCAGGCAATGGCCAATCCCACCTGTGGTCTCTGAACACACCAGCAAAGACAGGAGGTAAAGCTTCCCATGTGCGGCTGGGGATAACCTGGGGGATACTTGTCTGAGGCCGGCATTGGATTCCTGCAGGGTAGTAAGGATGAAGGTAAAGGAAAATTGTCTAGCTGGGCTGATGCATAATTTTACTTAGTCAAGAATTTAGGCAGGGTCTGTTGAAATTCCCACAAGTCAGTCAAGGAAATTCACTGTACTTGAGTTCATCATTTACTCTTTGCAATTTTTGGTAACTATATCTAAAGCCATTATTTAGACAATTTCTCATTTAAGGGGTTCCTATGTTCCCCTGTAGGCCCTGAGTACCATGAATTCCTCTTTCTCAAATTTTGACTGGTCTGTGGGTTGTTGGGGCTCATTTTCCAGCATGCACATGGATGTGTGTGTGTTTTGTTTTGTTTTCCAGCATGGTATGTTAGGTGAGCCCTTGCCTATTGGAGATTACTTTCTGTGATTTCCACTTATGCACGACCTCTTGATGAGTATAGAATTCTTGAGTCAGAACCGTATCTCCTTAAAAATCTGGAGATGTTATTCATTGCCCTGTTGCTTTTAAATGTTGCAAAAAAATCCCATGATAAAAGTTTTTTCCTTGAGAGGAAATGAGATTTTTTTCTCCTTGCCTGGATATTTCAAGTATTTAAAGAAAAATTTTGAAACCCTGAAATTTCAAGTTTTTAATATTATTTTTATTTATTTTATGAACCTTCAGCTCAGGGGAATTTTTCTTTGAATGTCTTTGATTATTGTGTCCACTTGATTTGCTCTGGGGTCTTTAAGGTGACCAGTCACCAATATACCAAATCTCCCTTCTGTGTCCCATGTATCTGTTAGGATCCTTCTCACTATTTTGTTTTATCTTTTTTCCCCCCTTTCCTATTTATTTTGGGAGCGTTTTCAAGTTTGTTCTCCATGTTGGAGAACAATTGTTTGATTTCTGCATTGCTAGTCCTGCCCTTTGCTGCTTGAAATGTAGAAGGAACTTCTGCTGCTGTATCTCAGATTCCTTATATTCTTTTTTAAATTCTCCAGCCTCTGTTTTATTTTTGACTGTGACTTAACCAATTTGTAATACCGTTTTTCATCTCATTTCAGAGTTCATGTTTTCTTGAATTGAGAGCAGAACACGGTTGTTGTCTAAAATGTGCTTCTGCTTCTTGTAATAATTTTTTCCAAAAGCACGCTCTCTCTGTGCATCTTGAGTGTGACGCTCTCTTCCTTTAGTGTTTCAGAAGCCAAATTCTTTCACTCTTGTTCAGACAGGTCTGTTCGGACTTCATCTCCATTTTACTCTCAACTTAGCCCTGGTGAGATTGTCAAGACTGTGGAAGTATGGCTAAATCCATGGCCATTGCTAAAAACTGTCACCGCTGAGGAGGAGTTTTAACTTCCCTGCAACCAGCACTTGTGGCTAAACAGTTGAGAGGCACCTTGAAAATCTGAAGTTCTGTCCATGAGTAGAATGGAAGATGAATGAGCCCACTCTCTAAACAAATAGGACGATTTGTCTGCCCCTTGCTGGCCCCACCTCTACCAGGGATCCCTTCTGAATCATCTGCCTTGCTTCTC
>JAQZBX010106094.1:0-10775 GCA_029593785.1 Cabassous unicinctus
TTAAATTCAAAGTCACAAGTTGGTTGAAAGTGAAAAGATGGAAAAAAAATACTGTGCAATAGTAATGAAAAGAGAGGTGCAATAGCAATAATGGAAAATATAGACATTTAAGTAAAAAATTGCTGCAAGGGACAAAGAAGGTCACTGTATATTAATAAAGGGGTAAACAAAGCAAGAAGATATAAAAATTATAAATTTAGATGCATCTAATGGCAAAACCCCAAAATATAGAAAGCAAATATTGACAGATTTGAGGGGAGAAATAGATAGCTATACATTAACAGTAGGGGATTTCAACACACCTTTCCAATAATGGATAGGACATCTAAACAGAAGGTCAGTAATGAAATAGAAGAACAATACTATAACCAAACAGACCTAAGAGATATATTCATATTCAACAGCAGCAGAATATACATTCTTCTCTAGTACACATCTGTCATTCTTCAGGATAGATGAATGTCAGTTTTAAATAAATTATGAAATATTGAAATCCTGCAATGTACCTCCTCCAACCTCAATGGAATGAAGCTACAAATCATTTACAGATGGAGAACATAAAATTCACAAATATACATCAATTAAAGAATGCACTTTTTAGCAACCAATCATTCAAAGAAGAAATCACAAGGGAAATTAGGAAATTCTCTGAGGTGAATAAACATGAAAATGCAACATACCTAAACTTATGGAATGCAGCAAAGGCAGTTCTGAGAGGGAAATTTATAGCTCTAAATGCTTACATTAAAAAAAAGAAGAACATCTCAAATAAAAGACCTAATGTCACAACTGGAATCTTGTGTTTTCAGCCCAGACCTACTGAATTAGAATCTGCATTTCAACAAAATTTCCAAGTTATTTGATAGCACTGAGTTAAATCATCTTCTTTATACACACACACACATATATATAGACACATCACACACACGCATACATACAGAAAAAAGGAGGGAGGAGTTTTATAGGTGGAGAGGGAATCATTTTATATCCAATGAAAAAGAGGTGGAAAGCAAGAAAAAACAAGGAAGATCCTTGGGAAAAGGCAATAGGCTTTGTCAGGACATAGGGTAATAGGGAATTACATAAAAGAAAGCCAATGACACATTTCTCTTAACTTGATGATTTTATTTTTGATTTTGCTTTGCATCTCTTCTGAGATAACCCTTGTTGGTTATGTTTCCCATTATTTCAAATGATCACAGACATGCCTTTATTTACAACTTATGCCTAAGATTTACCCCCTAAAAACCTCTTTTGTTTCTCAAATGTGACTTCTAAGCCAAACTCTGAAAATAAGCTCACTACTTTCCACCCTGCACAGGGCATGACATAATTCTCAGGGATAAAATCTTACTGGCACCATGGAACTTGATCAAAAGAGGGGAAAGAAATAAAACAAAATAAAGTTTCAGTGGCTAAGAGATTTCAAATAGAGTTGGCTGTTCATCCAGAGGTTACTCATATGCAGGTTTCAGCCACATATTGCAAACTGTGACAGTAGAAAAGCCCCCAAAAATCTATCTATCTATAAAATTAGTCCCCAAGGTAACTTAGTTCTACTCCTTTTATTCAAACCTATAATTCTCAATTTAAGTATTAGCTTATTTTTCAGAGATTTAAAGTGTCTTGGTAGTTCCTATGCCAAGCAAGCCCTGAAATACAGAGGTTCCCATCTCTTCAAGAATGATATGAAGTTCCATTCCCACAACCCCTAGGGTCAATACCCCTTCCCAGCATGAAGAAATCAGAGGGGTGGCTGTCCAGATTACCCCCAATATTGGGAAGGAATTGTAACTGAGAGTTAAGAATTAACAAAGGATTATGATTATTGAATCATTAAATAGATGTTTTCATTTCTTTCTTATCCAGTATATTACAGAATAGCCAAAAGTTAATATCTGAAATTACTGAAATTCAGAGGGACAGATTTTAGGCAATTAAGCCATCTGAGCTCCTTGCTATGAGCTGGCTATTAACTCTTTCTCTCTTTGAAACCCCAGTGTCTCAGAAATTGATAGTGCAGTGTTTTCCCACACCAGAAATCTCATAATAGCAGCTGACAGAATTTACAATGAAATAATATTTGCTGCTTATATGTAGTCCATCCCTTATTTCATTAGGCACTATCACATATGCTGTTATTGAGTCCTATACTTTGCCTAGACTGGACCAGTATCAAAATTGTGTCGCAAAGTCAAATCTTTCACATATTAGCTTTAATTTCACAAAGGAGGAAGTAACTGAGCTAAAGGGTGTTATAATTATTCATTAACTTCCAAAAAAAGCACAGCAAATGGTTCTGCTAGTGGAAGGCCCTGGGTCCTGGGCTTCTGGATTCTTGGCTTATGTAGACAAGGGAGTGAAGAGTTTATTAAGAAACAAGAAAAGAGTACATAGTCATAGACATGGATGCAGGCATGCTACAGAATGAGTCATACATGTCGGGGACCCAGGTTAGGCCTTTTAATACTTTTACTCCTTCCCCTTCACAATGTTGGGGAGGGGCCTCAGCTGTTTGCTGTTCTCCTTGTTTGCCTTACAATTCCTTCCTGTTAGCTCTCAAGAGCCCAATGAAGAGCCCTGGTTGGAGTTATCCATGACTTCTCCTTGACCCTGGAAAGAGTTGCAAATGGGATTTTGTGACCAGCGTCTTGCAGTATGCTTCAGGAGGTTTCCAGGTGGGGTCTCATGGCCATGCTTTCTGTCAGGTCTTCAGCTGTGACCCATGTCTTCCCTTTGCTTATACTAACCTGCCTAAACTCACCCTTCAGAGAGTTTGTACACTTATTCTTTAGGTGGAGCTAAAGGGTTATGGTCATTCTTCCATAGCTGCTTTCTGCTGGTTAGGGGAAATAAGCCTGCCTGACAGAATGTAAAACCCTCTGATTATTCTACTAAGGTTGAAGGAAGATGGTTTGGCACCATGGTTGGAACTGGATGTAATCCCCATGTGACTAATATCTTGTTCTGGAAGATGTTGATTCTGGAAGAAATAAACATAGTTAGAATTTAAGATATACTGTCCTACTAAAAGGATAAAGAAGATGGTGGTAAACAGGCCTAAAAAGGGGGCCAGTCATGATATACTAGACCATGAGAGTGAGAAAGGCCAAGTGCCTTCAGAGACTGCATCCTCCCAAAGTTGATAAGAAACAGCATTTTCCCTTGAGTCCCTTTATGCTGTTGGTTAAGCCTAGGGAGAGATTGTGGTAGACCTGCTGGGCTTTGTGTAAACTGCCAACCCCAGTTCCCATGGTTGTGGTAATGCCTAGGACAGCCAGAAGAGATATAAGGAGAGGACAACTAGAAGAGATATAAGGAGAGGCACTGCCCTAGACATAAACTTTCAAAGATAATATAGACAACAACAAGATAAGCAAATGGCAAGCAAAATAAAGATAGTACTTAAAAGAGCCATTCCTTTACCTTATAGAGACGTTCATTAACTACTTGGAAAATGAATTAAGTTTACTAGGAATTTTAACATGTTCAATATCCTTCTGAATGTGATCTAGAATAGAAAAGATATCATCATATTTATCAGGCATATAGGTACGTACTTAATACTACTCAATGCCTATGTTCTTCTTTGAGCTGCAGTTAATAGATCTATGCAATATCATACATGTTGTCTCTCCATGGGAGCAAGCTATAATGCCAATTGTGTTTAAGTTCTATTCACATTACTCTGGTAATTATTGCTCCATTTGGTATGTCCTTCACACAGTCAGCATGCTGTACGCACTGTTGGTCCTAGAGAGAGGCTAGGAAGGATGGCTCCAGTGTTTCACCAGCCTGGTGAATAGCACCATTTGGCACTATGAAACAGCCAGTCTGGAGGCAATGTCTATTGTAAATCCAGCCATATTGGGCCATTGCCAGCTGCTACAGGAGTTTAAACTGTACAGATTAAACTCCACTACAAGAGCATGTACAGATGTGGTAGATACTTTTATTATTTTAGAGTGCCACAGTGACCAACCTAGCCAATAACTCAAATGGAGAGGCACCATCCAGTGTACTGGAGGCCTGGTTTGAATGCACAGAGAGTTTGACAATACTGAAATCTGCCTATTTTAATTTTCTATACACTTTTTCAATGCTTCCGATGCAGTTTATAACATATCAAATGAACTTAACTATTTTAGTACTTTACTTTTTACTTTTATACCTTTACCATGATGATGTTAATTAACAGGTATTTTACTTTAGCTGTATAGGAAAAATTTCTTTCTCCTCTTAAGAGTTTTGTCTTACATTCACCATTCTGCTCCATGAAAACTAGTTATTTCACTTCAGGACAGATCTATATTTCTTTAAACATGAAATTACAATTTTCATCATCTTAAAGATTTAATACATATAATGCTAATTTATTTATGTGGTATCCTATAAACCTAGGGAGATTACACCCAAGCTAAATAAAAGTGAAACCTTTATTGTTTATGCAAGGTATGTTCTTTTTACCTTCCTTCACAGGTGGCTAAAACCTCTTTTTTTCTTTAATGAAACTCTAAAACTGTGGATAACCTTAAAAGCATACTGACTTCTAGGTTCTGGAATATATTATAATTGTTTAATTTGTTTCAATTAAAATTTAGAAAAGATCTTTCCATAGCTTACAAGAATCTTTCCTTTACTTACTGAAATTTGATAGTAGGATTATTAACCACTCTTATTTTAAGGTTGTTAAAAAGTTGGGGAATTATAGGACAAACTATGATTCTTAATTTCCCAGCCTAGTAGTTAAAAGTTTTAAGCTAAACTTATATTTCATCCTGATGTATGAAAATATACACTTGAGCAAATAAGTAGACACAAATAGAGAATTAGGCACAGACACAAAACTCACTAAAGTTACTTAGAATTCTCATTCTCTTACATAATAAGTTTGACTGTAAAATAACATTTAAAAGATCACTTTGAAGGCTATTTCTGATAATTTTAATCTGAATTGTGACCATGTAATTTTGCACAAGAATTTCATTTGTTAGTTATTGGCTTATAACCAAATTGTTCCCAATGCTTTAAAATACAATTTATGACATTTTCCTTTACTTCAGACCTTTGCTTATTTTCCATTTTGACTTTGACAGACCTTAGATAAGCAATATCAATTCCAGTATACACCCACTGAGGACAGTTAAGTCTCCAGGGAAATTCTTTTTTTCTCATGACCTCCTGCTTTCAGGATTCTTGATGCTCAAGGTAGGAGATCTCCCAATCCCCAGTCATCAGAGTTAACAGGACTCCGGTGTCCACTAGAATGGAAGAGTGGATGTCCAACCCCAAGGGCCGAGGATCCTCAACATGCAGCCTCAAAGGTTGTGGGGTCCCTCTGGGCTCATGTGCAGAGTACGTAAATTGGAGTCCACACCTGGAGGTATGAGAGAAAATAGGGTTATTAACACCAGTGGAAGGAAAGGAGACAAGGGCTTCTAAATTTGCTTTCCCCTGAGCCATAGGGGGCAGAAGGTGCCATGCTATGAATGGGAGAATAGAGTAGTTACTCTTATAATGGTGAGCAAACACAAACCAAGGGTGAGGTCAGTCCGGAAATAACTATAAGCTAAGGCACACTTATTTTAGAATTACCATTACTATAGCAAGCATATATACAGGTGAGGTTAGACCTGAAGTAACCATAAACAAAGGTAAAATAGTCTAAGATTACCATCACAATAGTAGTCTAGGCTAAATCCACCCAGTTATAGCAATTTCAGCTTTTGCTGTTTTATAATATAAAGGCATCTATATAATGATCTTAACTCTTAGTTTCAGTTTTTCATAAGTTTTTACTTCAAAACAAATTGGAGACTTTCATTTATTAACTAAGCAACTATAACAATCTTATAAGTAACATTAACATTGCTAAGTTTTTCCATGCTTCCAGCATTTGAACCAATTCCACTTGTGATTTCTTTTATATATTAAATTCATTTGCAAGATAGTATTGCCATTTAAAGACTCATTTTTAGGTTATCTTTCACCATTATCCAATTTGTAGTAGGCAAACCCCAAATCTGATTTGTGAGTTCCTAAGCATGAGCAGACTGACAAAGTTAAACACAGATTTAAACAGAAAGAACACAGATTTTAAAAGTTAAACACAAATTTAAGTCAAGATTAGAACAGAAAAGAGAATTTTACCCACTTAGCACAAGGAAAGACCTGACAGAAGCCATTTTCCAGCAACTTTTTAATCATAATTGATGGCTTATGAGGAGGTTCCTTATTCTACAGGGGAGAAGTTTAGTAAATGGCCTAGATTTGATTACCCATTCACTCCCCTTATCAGAAACAGCCAAGTCCAGAGTGTAGGTTAGGACAAGTAATTGGCTCCCATGTTGATTAAGAAATTAACAATCTTGCCACGTCAAGAGTCACTGGAGGTTCCTCTTGGTTGATGGTTCATATATGGCTTTAGGACCCTTCTGTTCTCCCTTGGGGCAAGGCCCCATCGGGGTTGTGAGGCAGCTTGGGGCCAGGTTCCTGCTCTCATGGAGCCTAGATTTGGGTAGCCCTGACGTAATGGTGCCTCTAATGGTGGCAGTATAAAAGTGAGCCTCTTTCAGGGCCCTATGCCTACCCCCTCCTCACTTGCTTCTCCTTGGTGACTCGGTCTCGATAGTTGAAAACTGTGAAGGCTGTTTCTAAAAGGGATTTAATGGAAGTTTTGGGCCCAGGGAAAGTTTTTATCCAAGGCAGACTGGCTTCTATCAGTTTTCCTTGAAATAAATCTGTGTTTCTAGGTTTTGGCTCTGAGTAATTTCCCTGAACTTATAATTGACTGCTTTGGTAGCACACGTCCTCATCTTTCTAAGGAAACATGACTACATAGCCTCTCGCCCTCAGATCTGTCTGTCCCCTCCTTCTCTCTTACACAGGTTTAACTGAAATTCAGGGTCCCATGCAGAGGCCACTCTCGGCCATACTGTAGCCACATGTTATGGCAGGAAAAGATTAGCCTCTTCCTTTTTAGACAATCAGTAGGCAAGTTGCCACAATTCCTGAGAAGACACCTCAATGGGAGTCTGCTGGAATGCTAGAGAAGCCACCCATTGGTCCAGGGAGAAATGGAAAAAAAGTCTGTCAGCTGATCTGGCATCTCAGATCCTGGCCTGTATGCACTTTTAACTTCCAAACTGAAGCGCCCAAGCCACTCAAGTCTTGGGGGACATTTGGAGTTGCTTCTCTACTTCCTGGCATCCTAGAAATTGCAAAGACGATGAGTCCAGGTGTCACCAGAGAGTACCAGATCATGGGAAATGTCCGGACCTAGGTTCCAGACCAAAGCAACCAAGCCACATGATTCTTCCTAGAAAAGGGGCTGGCTTGAAACCTTTCTTTTGGCCTACTATTGCAGAGGTCTTAGAAAGGTTGACCATGCCAGACATTAAGAGGCACATTAAAAAGCCAAAGGCTGATTTCTCTGCAGCTAACAGGCAAACAGCCCCAGAGACTCTGAAGGCAATGGATTAATAGGAACTTCAGGGCCTCCTGGGGCATGAGAAAGGAACAAACCTCTGGGCATGGCCTAGGGTGAACGTCTCAGGCAGGGGCCTTGCTACTAAAACAAAAGAGGGCACAGGCAGGCTTAAATTATAAAACCTAGGCTAATCAGTCTTTGGCAGGGGTCAGGGAGCATTTACCTACCTTTTTGTCTCCTAGCTCAACTTGCCAAATATGCTAGTGGAAGACTCTGGGTTCTGGGCTTCTAGGATCTTGGTTTATCTCGCATAAAAGAATTTAAGGACATGCCATAGGGTAGGCAAGGGAGTAAAGAGTTTATTAAGAAACAAGATAAGAGTACACAGTCCCAGACATGACATGGATGCAGGCATTCTATAGGATGAGTTGCATACGTGGGGGCCCCAGGTTAGGTCTTTTAAGACTTTTACTCCTCCACCTTCATAATGTTGGGGAGGGGTCCCAGCTATTTATTGTTCTGATTGATTGCCTTATGATCCCTGCCTGTGAGTTTTCAGGGGTCCATTGAGGAGGCTTGTTTGGGGTTATCTGGGGTTTCTTCTTTACTGTGCAAAGAGTTCCAAATGAGATCTCATGGCCAGAGTCTCAAAGGATCCTTCAGGAGGTTTCCAGGTGGGGTCTCATGGCCATGTTTTCTGGCGGGTCTTCAGCTGAGACCCAAGTCTTCCCTTTCCCTTTATTAACCTGCCTCAGTGCATTTTATGCTGAATGATTCACAGGCCATCCAACAACTTTACTTCTCAATACTGAAATCCAGAAGGCTTGGAAGCCAGGGTAGCTATCAAGTATCTCTCAGAAAAACCAAGGTAGTTAGTTATTCATCACTGCCAAAGTAGGTTTTTTTATGAAAGCCAGGAAATAGCTTTTTTCATGCATACATTACATGGAGGCACAGTCCAATACTTAAGGGTATGTCCTCAACCAGCATCTGCAGCATGATTTTGAGCTGTGACTTGTTGTCACATATATGTACCAGCTGCCAAGTCAGGCACTGCAACTGTGACATTTTTGCAAGCGTCCTGCCCTTCCTCCAGGGCCTCCTGCAGCATCAGAAGCTTCACCTAAAGCACTGGAAGTTTCACCATCAGGGTCTCATTCATCAACAATGAGCATTCTTCCAAGCTCAGAAGGACTACTGATCCCACTTCTCAATAATCTGACTTTTGGAATGAACGCTGAGGTGAAGAGGGCAGCTAGTGCTATTTACTGCCTTTGTAGTCTACTTGCCTTTGGGAACACATTCAGTATTCAATTGTGAAGTCTCTGGAGGAGGCTTTTGTTTGGCCTAAGTCTTGTATCTGAATGCCTGAAGCTCCTTTAACTTTAAAGGAGTTTAACTTTAATGGCTTAGGGGCTCTGATGTTCCCTTATTCTGTTTACATTCTGAGGCTACCATCTTTATTCGTTATACTGATAAATCCAGGCCTCTCTTACAAACTCTAGGGCTTTTTTTTGCATTTAAATAGATCAACAACTAAACATACTAGAAAAACCAAAGACCCAGACAATGTGTGGGGAGCAATTCTCCATTTAAACAGTATAGTAATTCCATAGTCCATTATAGGTCATTCCAAAAGAAGTAATCCACATCAAAAAGTCTGATTCAGGTTTGAATATTCATCAAAAAGTTAACATCAACTCAGTGCACGATGGCTTTCATTTTAGTTTGCTATTAGATCAACAAATAAGCATTTCAGAGACTATTAATGAAGGTTATGAGTGAGGGAGTACAGTTGCCTGGTGAGAAGTAGCCTGGGTTAGTTTTTGTGAGAGTGTTTTTGGGAATGTGGCAGGAACTCACTAGGCAAGAGAAGAAAAGAAATTCTGGAATTTCTCCCTCACATGTAAAAGTAGATTAAGGGAGAGACCCCTTCACATATAAGGGTCGACCCCTACATTCCTTGTAGGTCAAGTTACAGACTTCTGTGTTCTATTTTTTATGCATCATTAGGGCTCCAACAGGCCTCTCTTCAGCCTGGCACAGTTATGTAGTTAAGCAACATTTTCAAATTAAACATTAGTTTTCATTCCTTTTATTCCTAGTCTCCCCCATCCATTCAAGCAGCAGCAATGGCTTTCAACATGATCCACCCTCAGGGTATGAATAATACAGAACAAAGAATTAAATTCTATGCTTATAAGGAAGGTTTTGCAACCCAAAGCAGAAGCAATGTTCTTGAAGTTCTGAGATACAATTCAAGTGCTAGACACTTAGGAGAAAATAGGATATTTTAAAAGTTGTTTTTCTTTGTTCATTTTTTACTTTTGAAAAAAATTTACCCCCAAATAACAAAGAGAAGAACCTATAATTTCTTTTTTAATCCTTCAGAAGGGAAGGAGGCATAGTGGCACTTTTTAAAAAGTCACTCCCCCAGAAGAAGGTAAAAGTTCAAAACAGCAAACATAAAGCAGTGAGAAATGGAGTGATAGCTTAGATGGAGTTAGTCTTTGAGAAGTTACAAGAACCAATCTTCTTCTGCTTCTGTTCAAGCCCTTAAATTTAAGTTTCAGGGTGTGGTAGGGTATTTGAGGACTTTGGCCTGGTTTTTCACATGTCTCAGAAAAGCCTATCCTGCAATGTGGTTCTGAATGATTGTGCAGTAGAATGGATAACTCTGCCACAAAATACCAAGACCTCTTTGCTTTAACATTTATTCTAGCTCTGCCACAGCAACTACTCTGTGCAGCCTCCAATTAGTAAAACATAAATGTAACCTGATAGTGCTTTGCCTATGGCCCATGTTGTCCTTCTTGCTTCCTGTCCCAGGGCTTCTATGCTCCTGCTGTGTGAGATACCCAGGGAATCTTTGTGGTTCTCACACCTGTGCCACCTGGAAACACAGGGTTGGTAATTTCCTGTGGGGTAGTATTTGACCAACTGGGAGAGAGGATCCAATGGATAATTGTTTTGCCCTTTGTTTTCCTGGGCAGATTGGTCATGCAACCCATTTAAGGAGGCCCATAGCATCAAACAATTAGTCAAACATATTAATAAGGATGCCTATTCAATAATGCCTCTGTTATCAGAATACCATCTTAAAGTTCATTCCCATATCCTTTGGCCTTGTTCCCTAGTAAAGTACCTGCACTTAAGATCCCTGTCTTGCAATGGTATCATGGCTCCTAAGAAACTCATCTGTAGTTGAGTGATATGAGGTGCAGGTAGAAGAAAATGCATTTGCTTATAGAGTGACCACAGCACCTGAAAGATACAGGGCGAACATGACTATGAGAATTGCTAGAAGCTAAAAATGAAAATGACAGAGAGGAAAAGATGGCATTTT
>JAQZBX010106095.1:0-10729 GCA_029593785.1 Cabassous unicinctus
GGAAGCGGATGTGGCTCAAGTGACTGAGCTCCCGCCTTCCACATGGGAGGTCCTGGGTTCGGTTCCCGGTGCCTCCTGGAGAAGATGAGCAAGACGGCGAGGTGGTGCAGCAGGCAGGCGCAGCGAGCTGACACAACAAGACACAAAGAGGAAAGACAATGAGAGATACAACAAAGCAGGGAGCTGAGGTGGCTCAAGTGATTAAGCACCTCTCTCCCATATGGGAGGTCCTAGGTTTGGTTCCCAGTATGTCCTAAAGAGAATACAAAGCAGACTCCAAGAGTACACAGCAAATGGACACAGAGAGCAGACAGTGAGCGCAAACAACAAGGGGGGGAGGGAAATAAATAAAAATAAAACTTTAAAAAAAATAGGAGAGACTCTAACTACATAAAATGCTGTTAATCAGATAAAATAAGAGGAGGTCTGAGAACGATTAGATTTGCAACCGAAGTCACAGTGACCTTGACAAGAGTAGATGGAAAGAAATTAGAAACTATAAGAACCTCTTTTGAAGTGTTCAGCTGTAAAAAGAAAGATGAAAACAGGGTGGTAGCTAAAGAGGGAAGTGGGGCCAAAAGAGGTATTATTATTATTATCTCTTTATTTTTAAGACGGGAGAAACAGCGTAGTTTGGTGATGAGAAAGATCTAGTGGCTAGGGAAAAGGAAAAAGAGAAAAAATTACTGGACAATGTCCTTAAATAGGCAAGAAGGAATTGGATCTAATGCACAGGAGAAAGTTGATTTATATCGGAAGCACAGACAATTTATCCATAGCGACAGGGAAGAAAGCAGAGTATATGACATGCACAGAGGCAGTTAGGTATGTGGAGATGGTGGTGAGAGCCTAGGCAAGTTCCCTTCTGACTGCTTCCATTCCTCAGTGAAATAGGAACCACTGTCACCAACTGAGACTGAGGAAAGGAATAAGGTAGAAGTTTAAGGAGAAAAGAAACATGAAGACTTGAAAAGAGACATGACAAACAAGGTATGAAAACAAATTGCAGTAGGTCCATACAATGGAATATTTATTTAGCAATAAAAAGAAATGAAGAGACATGAAGGAACCTTAAATGCTAAGTGAAAGAAGCCATACAGAAGCTACACTGTATGAATCTAACTATATGACATTCTGGAAAAGGCAAAATTATAGAGACAATAAAAAAATCAGTGGTTGCCAGGGGTTCATGAGGAGTGGGGAAGAATGAATAGGTGGGGCACAGGGCAATTTCTGGGGGCAATGAAATCATTCTATATGATACTATAATGGTGGATACATGACATTATGTATTTGTCAAAACCCATAGAACTATACAACACAAAGAGTGAACCCTAGCAGATAACTGGATTTTAATTAATAGTAATGTATCAATTTTGGCTTATCAGGGAAGGGAGGTGGCTCAAGCAATTAGGTGCCTCCCTCCCACATTGGAGGTCCCAGGTTGGGTTCCCAGTGCCTCCTAAAAAGAAGGCCAGCACACAACAAACAGATACAGCAAATGCAAACAATGAGGGGGTGGGAAGAAATAAATAAAATAAATCTTTAAAAATCTATATATATTGGCTCATCAATTTTAACAAATGTAAAGGTACTACACTACAGCAAGACGCTAATAATAGGGGAAACTGGGGAGGGAGGGGGTAGTTTATGGGAACTCTCGGTACTTTCTGCACAATTTTTCTCTAAATCTAAAACTGCCCTAAAAAATAAACTCAAAAAAAAAAAAAGGGGGGTTTATGAAAATGAGCTAGTGAAAGAAGTGGGAAAATGTAGTTAGACTTCCAGGCAAAATTAAGGGCCCTCTTGAGATTAGTGATCCTGAATTCAAAGTGAACATTGTTTTTTTCCAGCTGTGATCAGCTATACAGGTACAAGTGTGGAACAGGTGGAAACTAGATTAAACTATGGTTGGGTTTTGCCAAATAAGCAAAATGAAAAGAGAAAGGGAAGTTGAAGATGAATGCAAAGGAGTCATTATAATGAATGACCTTGGAATTTAAGCTAGGTAGGGATGATCTGAGGACATAAGGAGGGGACAGATGAAAGCCAATGTAAAGTAAATTAATGGATTACAAATCCTGGTAGAATCAAAGGATTGTTAGAGTCAGCGTACTAGACAGAGGGAGCCAGAAAAAAGATACTGTTGGTCAGAGCTGAATGCTTGAAGACAAGATCACTAAAGAAGAGGAGGTCAAAGAACTGTGAGGACAAAGTACTGGAAAGATCATCCAAATGAATATTTAAATCACCAAGAAGCATGACAAAAATTATGTTGAGTCATGTTGGAGAGAAACCTTGATTCCTCATTTTCTTCACTCTCAACATCTAAACAATCACCAAGTCCTATCAATTCCAGGTCTTGAATTTCTTTGGAATCAATTTCCATCTCCTAGTTCAAGATACCACCTTCTCACATCTCAACTACTTAGTATAAAAGCCTGTACCATTTTAACCTCTTCTATCCATCAAAAACAATGAAAAAAAATAAAAAATAAAAATAAATAAAAAAATAAAAAATAAAAAAAACAATGAAAACAAACGTAGCCAGAAAGATCTTTTAAAACGAAATATATGGTGAGATCATTTTCTTGCTTAAAATCTCTCAAAGATTTTCCAAAGGATGTAAGTTAAAACCCATTATCTTTACCGTGTCTTACAAGGCCTTCCCCCAAAACAGGACCACGATCTACCTCTCTGACCTTGTCTCAAACCTCTAAGCATTCATATACTTAACAAATATTTACTAAATGCTTACAATGTACCATATACTATGCTAACCATGGTGATATAATGGTAAACAAGACAGACATGGTACATGCTGTACTGGCCTTCTTCCAGTTCCTCAAATACACCAGGCTCTCTAAATTCCAAGACTCTGCATATGCTGCTTCCTCTGCTCAGAATCAGATCTGCTACTCACCTTGCTTGGCTAGCTCCCCTTTAATTATTAACTTCAAGTCTTAGATTTAATGTCATTTCCTTAGGGAGGCAAGCCTTCCCTGTCCCTTAAGACTTCTTTAAATACTTAACAGTTATACACATAGTATAATTCTCCTTTATAATTATTAATAAACTTAAAGTTCTGTTTTATACTTCTGTTTTTCCTATTAAGACACTATAAACTCCATGAAGAAAGGGATCGCATCTCTCTTGTGTTGGTGACTTGTGTTCATGGAGAAAAATACTTGTATTTTAAGGATATTACCTTTTTTGAGTGGTTTGTTGTACCATCTATCTTTTTTGATGTCTGAAATGGTAATCCTTACTGATGGATTCTCAACCAGGATTTTATGCAGCAGAGCTGAAAATAAGACATTAAGATAAGAGTCATGCACATTAGAAAAGTCTATGTACTTGTCATAGGGACACGTTTTCTAATAGTTTCCTTATATTTAAACATTATTTCTGGGGAAGGGAAAGAATAATGCTACTATATTATTTAATTTCATGCAGTTCTTGGCTGCTGTCTATATCTTAGAATATTCTTCCCAATTCTGTTTCTCAATTATTTGTAAATAAGCAGAACACAAGCCAAGTGGAAATGTTTCTCCCCAAGTTACTGAATTAACAAAAAGGTACAAAACACCTCTTATTCATTTTCAAGACCAAATTTCGTTGCTCCAGTATGTCATGTTAAAAGTAAATAAATAAATAAATCTTTTTTTAAAAAAAAAAACTATTTCTGAGTGCTGGGATTATAAGGTGCTCTTTCTAAATTTTTATTTCTATTTTTCTAATTTATCTACAAGGATCATGCATTATTTATGTGATTCTTTTAAAAGTTAAAAAGGAAAAAAAAGTAAGAAAAAATTCAAATAGCACTAGAATTCATTTTCCAAGAAATCAGTACTTTCAAACAAGACAACCCAGTTACCCAAAGGAGCAGAATCAATTTTTTTCCAAGGGTTGAGATATGTTTTTTTTTCTTTCCAATCAGAATATTCTTGACAACTGTCACTGGGCTGGTCCCATGGCAATTCTATAAAAGAGAAAGGTTCCAGTTTTCTGAACATTCATATCACTGTATAATAATTATTTCAAGGGGGAAAAATTTAATACAAATTCATTAAAAGTTTCCTCCAAATTAATTTGATATGGTTACTAACTAAGAATGCAACTCACAGAGACTTTAGAGATACCTCAAAGATGGATGAACTACTCCTGTCCTAATCTTTCCAAAAGTGTTGACATGAAATCTTAAAAGAGATTGCTACTGTATAACATAATAGCTATACATACCTCATTTTAAAAACCTTTGGGGTTAAAAGTTCCAAGTCAGTTATAAATAGCAGTTACTATTAAAATGCTATTGTTTAAATATGGATTCCTTAGTTTATTTCATTTATTTTTGTTTAACAAAATCTGACTTTCCATAGGACAGGAGTTTTATCATGATTAAACAGCTCTTACCTCCAGCCAACATTGCAGTAAGTACTATTCCACAGGACCAAATATCAACTGGTTCTGCGTGAAATTCTTTTCTCTTTAGAAGTTCTGGAGCAACATAAGGTAAAGTACCACACATCTTGTTCAATAAACGCTCACGATTATTATGCCGAAACACTGTTGCCAAGCCAAAGTCAGAGATTTTGAGGTTATCTAAACCAAAGGAAAAAGTGATGACATTTGAGTAAAAATGCTTTGTAAATAAATATAAAAGTTACAGATAAAAAAGAGCAATGAGAACAAGACTGAGGTCCAGGGTATTTGAAGAGAAATTTTCCTTCCTCAATCCATTAATGAATTGCATAAGACTATTCTTATAGTTACTCATCTAATAGTGAGCTGCCATTGCATCTTGATCAAATTTCTCTATCTCATCCACAACTACATGAAGGAAGGACTTGTCAAGTCCAAATACACAGAGTTTCTTAAATTTCCTTGACTTTTCAGATTTTATTTTTGCCCTGAATTTTCAGTAATGCAAAAGTCTTAATCCTTTCCCTGGATGGTTGTATTAAAATAATTTAGGTTGGGGAGTGGATGTGGCTTAAGTAATTGAGCACCTGCTTCCCACATGGGAGGTCCCAGGTTTGGTTCCCGGTGCCTACCAAAAAAAAAACAAAAACAAGCAAACAAAAAACCAACTCAGGGAAGCCTATGTGGCTCAGTGGTTGAGCATCAGCTTCCCACATACAAGGTCCCAGGTTCAATCCCTGGCCCTGGTACCTCAAAATAATAATAATAATTATTATTATTATTATTTAGGTAGTGTAACAGACCTTGACCTGCTTTTCATAACCCCCACTGCAGAAACAGCTCCTTCTCTAACTGGGTTGTAAAACTTTTCATTTCTCTTTCTGTCTGTGACCCAGCTCTTATCATAAGTGGAGAAAAAATATATTATGTTTAACAGCTCCAGCCAGATTAGCCTTGATTACCTCTAACCACAAGGATATGCAGTTAAAAGAAAGTTAACCTAGAAGAAAACTTTGCCTAATTATAATAGTAAAAATCACACTTACTGAAACTGCCACATACTGACCCAATAAAATAGCCCCTCCCTTATTAACTTATTAAAACTTTCACTTCCCTCTTCTAAGAATAATGAGGGACATATCTAACCCAAGGACAAGTTCCTGCTTTTGTCTTTCCCCACAGAACTGAGACTAGCAGAGCATTCACAAAACTTAGAATAACCCTGAGACAAAAAACAACAACAACAACAACAACAAAAAACCTGCTAGCATAATCAAAGTGAGCAGGAATTAGCTTGAATGCTTACTAACAAATCCCAACATGCCAATAGCCCTAACATCCCTATCCCCACCTCCCTTTGTTTAAATCCAATAAATATTCCTCACCTTTCCTGCTTGGGGAGACAGATCTGAGAAAACCTTCTGGTCTCCATCAAGGCTAGCCTTTGCAAAAGAAACTTTCTCTTCTTCAAATCCCTGTGTCTACTGATTAAATCTAGTGCATCAGGCAGAACTCACTTTGGATCCACAACAGCAGCAATGACAAAATGCCAAACTTACCCCTTTCATCCAATAGGAGATTTTCTGGCTTAATGTCCCTGTGGGTTATCCCAATACCATGCAGATAAATCTGAGAGAGAGTGAAGGAGAAATACCATAATTTGAGAAGTTACTTTATTTGTGCTAACTGTAAGTAAAAAGAAAGAAACGACAACTGTACCTACCACCCCTGCCATGAGTTGATGGAAGAACCTCTGAGCATCTTGTTCAGGCATGCCTATGTCTGGCTCTGTAAGAATTAGGGGAGAAAAAAATGAATTATGAAAGTTAGTTTACCAGATAAATATAATCAGTCAACTACATGGTCAACTCTTAATGTTAAGCTTAAACATACGCATCTGCTACAGTACTTTGGCAAAAAGAATCTTATGCTACCAATTAAGTGACTCAGGAGTCCACTACCATATATGGTACCTAATAACTTATTTCCCTATTTGTAACATGGCAAAAATGAACTAACATATTATCATTCAAATCAAGAATGCAAGCCATAGCTTGAAGATCCCTGATTACTCTTATACGAACCCTGATTTATTTGGTATCCTTTAAATTCTCCCCAAATTTCTTTTAATGTTAACAGCAATATTTTTCCCACCCCTGAAATATAATTGCCAATATGGTAGCCTGGGAAAATCTAAGCCAATCTAACTAAAAATTTAACAATAGACTTAAACTTCATACAATCTCTCAGACATCAAAACTATGAATGTCTGTGAAATTCCTTCAGTATCAAAGATTTATTCAAAAATATTCTTTAAAAAAAAAATCCCTCATTAACTCCTGATTTCTTTTACCCTCAACTCTCTCAAGATATTAGACATTCCAGTAATCAGTTTTTAAGTGTTAATAAAATTGCTTTAAATAATACATTTAGGTCCAGAGAATACATTTTATGGACTTCTCAGTGCTCTGTAGTATCAACCCTCTGAATCAACATAAAACATTTGAAGTACCAAATACAGAATTTACTTAATATGTTTTAAAATCCTAGAAATTTCTCAATTATACTTCACTTAATAAACAAATTAAGAGGAAACATAACAATATGCTATTATTTGGGATCTGTGAAAGTATACAATGATTTCATGTAGCTAGAATGTCTACAAAGAAAAATTGTGTAAGCAATAATACATTCCATTTATGATATTTCACCATGAAACAAGTTTGTCATTTTTAAATTTTTTTAAAGCAACCCTAATCAAAATCACTAAATACAACTTGCAAAAAGTTTTCTTTGAGTGTTTTATATGCTTACATTTTAACCAAAGTTGAAAAAAATATATATATATACTCCAATTTCATGGTTGTATAACTAATTCTGAACGGACAATGACTAAATAGCAGACCCAATATTAAAAAACAGAAACGAATTTTGAAACTTGTTTAGTAGAATAATTATCTTAAATTTCTAAATTTCTAAAAGACTGGCTTAGAGCACTCTTTTAACATACCTATTCTATCAAAAAGCTCTCCCCCGCTACAGTACTCCAGAAATAGATACTGGATGTTGCCTTCTCTCCTGTGACCATAGAATTTCACTACATTCTCATGATTTAACATTTTATTGATACAGATCTCTTTCTTAATATTTTCTGGACAGTCTATGGCACGTTTCATGTCTACAATCTTCACTGCAACTGCTTCTTCAGTTCTTCTATTCACAGCAAGTTGAACTCTTAAAAAGGAAAAGAAAGTTATAACATTCCAGACATTGAATTCCCATTCTTTTAAAATTTCAAAAGCTTAAATATGACTCAATCCAAAACTATTTCACCTTTATTACTTTCTTCACCAAGGAGAAACCAAGGAAATGGTTTCTGCCATGTTCTGGATAGATATTACTCTTTTCTGAAATGTGAAGTACCATAGCTAATGTTTCAAAGAAGTCATTATACTGTACACACAAAAGTTATTTGATAAGTGTTTGATAAAATAAATTAAATTGGGATAACAGCAATTCTGGGCTATCACCTACATGCATGTTGTATTTGTTTAATTTAGTAACATCATCTAATATTTATTAATCCCATACTATATGCCTCTGGCAAATATTCTCACCACCTATAGGGTAAAGTACCATATAACCATCTAATAGATGAGGAAAGAGAGGCATACAAAGACATTAAGAAATTTGCCTAAGATCGCATAACTATGATGGGTATGCAAAACAGGGAGGAAACCAGGAAATCTGTCTCCAGAGTCTGCTCATTTGTTCACTTAACCATTATTTTAAACCCCAGGAAGGAATATGTGGGAGGGGGAAACAATGATTTCATAAGTTTCTTCCAGCTCTTAACAAATGAAATGTAAAAGGAAAAAAAAGGACGGGGGGGGGGCGGGGGGATATATTAATCCTTAGAAAAGATTTATAGCTTCAGTTTCCAAAAGTCTTGGCTTTCAAATGCAAAGATCTGTTCTCTAAGGCGCCACTGCATTAGAATAAACAACTCCAAGACAATTAAATGTGTACTTAAGACAACTGGCAGAAAGATTAAGCAAGTGTCAAGGTGGGTTAAAAGGACTCAAACTCACTCTCCATAGGCACCTTCTCCAAGAGTTTGCACCAAGTCCCAATCTTCCACGAAGGGCACTGCCATAACTCCACTAAGTACCACGGCTGTAAAAGGTAAGCAGGGAGATGGGTGTAAGCTTCAATCACCTGTAAAGCCCCTACCCTCTGCTTTTGCCTTGATTCCCCAATTATAAATGTAACAGCTCTTGGTTTTCCCTTACATCTCATCCACGTTTTATCTAAGTCTTCAAACTACAAGCAAGTTTTCTAAATTTAGGCATTTTGTGGTGTAAATCACAACCCACCGGAGCCCATTTCTGCGCAAACTGAAAGTTAAAGCCCCATCTTCCTCGGGCCCCAGAAGAAATCTAATCATTTTGTTGAAGAGCTGGGGGATGGGGGGCGAAAATGCTTTATGGTGAATGACTGAAGAGGAGGTAAGAGAGGAAGAGGGTAAGTTGGCGGAAAAGCCAACTATGACCACCACCTCCCCTCCCCCATTGCTCAGTACCAATTCCCACCCCCACTCAGTCCAAAGGGCAGGAAGGGGCCCGGGGCGGGGCCAAACCGCCCAAAAAAGCGGAAGGAAGGGCTGGGACACCGACGGGCGGCGCCCAAACCTCTGGGGTTTCCAACCACGAGAGGGACGGTGTCTCGTGTCCCCCTCTACTACGAGGACACCCCCCCCCGACCCCTCCAAGGGAGTCTTCTCGGCCCTCCTCGCTCTTCACCGATAACTTTGTTAGCGAGGCCCTCCTCACTTATCCACACACCGAGCTCCTCCACCCTTCTTTCCCACCCTACCGGCCGCCCCTCCTCACCAGGCTGTCCTTTGCCCGCCACCACAGGAATCCGAATGCAGAGCTTTTCCCGCCAAAACCTGCTAGCGTCACACTGTCGCAAAAGCGCGCGCCCCTTACCGTAGAGCAGGGAGGCGCGCGTTACCTGGCTTGTTCCAGTGACGATTGACGGGCACCAGGAGGTTTTCCTCCCGCCCGGCCGTAGCAGGTCGGACCTGGGTCACTTCGGGGTCGAGGGAGGTCCTGGCGGAGGAGATTTAAGGACAGCTGCCCGCATCAGGGGGAAATGGGTGGCCGGTGTGTGAACCCAGCAGGGGCGGGGCAAGTGGACCTGAAGCGCCTCACGGGAAGTCATAAGCGCTCCGCGGGCAGCGGCCTGAGGCCGCTCTGGAACTGGGAATCCTGGTGGAACCTGTGGAAGCCGATGGCCTGTGACCTCTGAACATACTGCCCAGCTGCCCGGCGAGATGGGGAGCACTGTATGCAATACAGCTGCCCGGAGCTTTGTAACCTTCAAGGGCGATAGCGGTAATACTAGAGCCCGGGATCTATGAACAGCTGTTGAGAATTGGTTGTTTTGTTTTGTTTTGTTTTGTTTTTCAAAAAAAAATTTTTTTAACTTTATTTTGTACATTTATAATTGAAAATATAAACGATTAAAAACTAAAAAGTAAACATACATGAATATATACATTTCTCAATTAAATGTAATGGATACATATAAATTTTTTTTTTAATCAAACAATATGTTACACAATATATTTGGTTCATAGTAATGCATTCATACAGTATTTGTCCTTTTGTGTCTGGCTTGCTTCACTCAACATAATGTCCTCCAGGTTCATCCATGTTGTCATATGCTTTACGACTTCATTTCTTCTTACAGCTGCATAATATTCCGTCCTGTGAATAGACCACAGTTTGTTTATCCATTCATCTGTTGATGGACACTTGGGTTGTTTCAAACTTTTGGCAATGGTGAATAATGTTGCTATGAACATCGGTGTGCAGATGTTTGTTCGTGTAACTGCTCTCAGTTCTTCTGGGTATATACCCAGTAGTGGTATTGAAGGGTCACGTGGCAAGTCGATATTCAACTTCTTTAGGAACTGCCAAACAGTCCTCCATAGTGGTTGTACCATTCTGCATTCCCACCAACAGTGAAGAAGTGTTCCTATCCCTCCACATCCTCTCCAACACTTGTAGTTCTCTGTCTTTTATAATAGTGGCCATTCTGATAGGTGTGAAATGATACTTCATTGTAGTTTTGATTTGCATTTCCCTAATCATGACATGTTGAGCACTTTTTCGTGTATTTTTTTTTTTGCCATTTGTATTTCTTCTTTGGAGAAATGTCTATTCAAGTCTTTTGCCCATTTTTTAATTGGGTCGTTTGTCTTTTTATTGTTGAGTTGTAACATCTCTTTATATATCCT
>JAQZBX010106096.1:0-10813 GCA_029593785.1 Cabassous unicinctus
AAGCCAAGAAGCCTGAACCCTGGGCAAATGTCGGCAGCTGTCTTGCTCCAACACGTGACAATGGACTTTGGTGAGGGAAGAAACTTATGCTTTATGGCCTGGTAACTGTGGACTTCTACCCCAAATAAATACCCTTTATAAAGACCAACCCATTTTTGGTATTTCACATTAGCACCCCTTTGGCTGACTAATACAGCTGCTGAGAGCAAATTGCAGGATTTTCAAACTTTCACTGAATCTTTTTCTGGCATGTAGGTAATCGTGACAAGTGTAGCTGATGACTGCAATGTGTTAATGATCGAGGAGTGTGTGAAATGATGACATGTCTACTCCGGGAAATTATGGGGTATTACAGACAATGTGCACTGAATTGACCATATTATCTATGTCTGGTCATATGCCTAAAAGTGATTTATTTCAGCATCAAAATGGGTCATATGCCTAAAAGTGATTTATTTCAGCATCAAGTACTCCTCTGTCTCAGCTTGTTCTTTGCACACCTTCCCTCTTTATGATATGCACTGATAACTAAAGATGCTGCTCCAGTACAAACTGTTGTTTATTGATTAAATAGCCCACACTTGGGTGCCCTAAAATCCTAAACCCTCTGTTGTAATATAATGGCATAAAGGAGTTGCAGATATTCCAGTGCTTGCCCTGGATCACAGCAGTTGGTCTGCCTGGTAGCTGGAACTACTTTTCAATATGCCAGCTTGTGAGCACAATCAATGGTTCTGCATCCCAGGTAGATCGATCTTGCAGTTTAATTTTATCAACACTTTTCACTCTCCCCTACACTTGTTAGTGTACTCACTACATCAATACGGATGATGAGTCCAATAAGAATCTGTTCTTGCCTTTCTCTGAAGTCTTTTATATTACCCAAAACAAATAACCTCTTCCAGTGGCTATTCCTCATATGTAAACATGACTTTTTTTAAAATTGGTAAGTAAAGCTACTACTTTCAGATTCCCCTCCCCCCTTTATTTCAATACCAATGAAAAGATTTGAGTTTCTATAACAATGTAAACTATTGCATTTTTTAGCCACACTTCTCCACTCAATTTTTTATGGGGCCTATAATGTGGAGGCTATTGTCTGAAATCACTTATATAAATATTCCTTTATTCCTAAAAAAAAAAAAAAGTGTTTCAGGGGCACTCTTTTACTTTTCCTCAGATATCCCTATGAAGAAATTTGGGAGTAAATTGAAATCTGAATGCACAACATTGTGATTATACTAAAAGCCATTGATTCTATAGTTTGGATAGATTGTATGGTATGTGAATATATCTCAATAAAACTACTTAATAAATAAACAAATAATTGAGCAAGAATTGCCAGAAATAGCAGCTATGTACAGAAGTGGAAGCAAAGAAATACTGAGAAGTGAAGAATTTTCTTGTCTGTTTTTAATCTATTATTATTATTATTGAAATAATGAACATGCTCTAATAATGATTGAAGTGATGAATGCACAACTATGTGATTATACCAAATGCTATTGTTTGTACACTTTGGATGAATTGTATGCTTTATTACTATGTATCAATAAAATAGATCGGTTTAAAAAAAATTGAAATCTGTGGTAGTGGCCAACCCACCCATGAAGAATGTCACATTCTCCCCAGTACTTGGTCATCCCAGTGGCACATCTGTAAATTTGAGATGAGCACAAAAAGGTAACAGCACTACCTCCCACTGTGACTTCTGGAATCAAGCTCTGCTGTAGCAACTGACATTTGCCCTGAAGTTGCTCTGACTGTACCAGCCCCTATGAACAGTCTAGATCACTGTAACGTAAACAGGACACTTTATTAATAACTGTGACATGCAAAACCGTAGGTCTAAGAATCTCCAGATAGGACCCGTGTCCTCCCCGGGCATCTGCTCTCTGGCCGTACAAGGCCTCGCGGTCCCTGCTGTTCTGCCAGGCATCGTAGCACCTCCACACTGCTCGGTGGTTGCTGGTGGACAGCAGCCTTCCCCATTGGAACCCCTGCATCTGGCTGTCTGCGGCCACCACAAATTCCCTGGTCCCTCCCCTCTATGGTAACCCAACCTGATCTTTCTCTCTGCTCCCTCAACCTAGCCATCTCCATGACTTGTGATCCCTTGGTGTTCAAAGCTACCTGGTGTCAGCCGCAGAACTGGTGAAAATGATCATAAACAGGATTCTAACGCAGACCTGGATGATTTCAATTTCTTTCAGATTGTCCTTGTGGCCCGCGCTCTCTCCAGACGGACCCCAGGTGTCGTTTGCCTGGTGAAGGAACCACTCAGGGCCCATGAGCATGGTGGATTCTGGGTCTGTTCCTTTGAAAAGACTGGAATCTGGTTCTTAATCATGGGTCATCATTTGTATTACTCTCTCCACTAGAAAATGGGTTTTGATCATACATCTCCAATGTGTGTAAATTATATGCTTTATAATTTATGTGCATTATTAAGATTATGTATATATAAACAATTTAAAAGGATGAGATAAAGAAGTATAAATTGAAGTTTTGATATTTTCCTCTTTTACCCAGTCTTCTGTTTTATTCTTCTCATCCCTGGTTTGAACACTGTCAATGAAGCTTCCCTATGTATCAGGCAAGCTTTTGATATAGAGGACCAAAGCAGGAAAAGCATGTCCAGGAACTGGATTTGTGTAATTTTGATGTTTAATTTTGAGTGGTGTGCCTTTTCCCTGTAGAATCTGTGATGATCACCTTGAATTTCAGTAGTAGCCCTGAGAGAAAGATACACTATATCTAGTGTGAATGCCAGAATTCTGAGATGACCCCAAGATATCAGTCTCCTGTTACACTGCCCAGGATAATCCCCACCCCAGGGAGTGTTTGGCTCTGTGAATACCATGAATTTCATTCCCAGGATTAGGTTGCAAAGGAGAAGGGATTTTACAGAGGTAGCTAAGGTCCCAGATGACTTGACTTTGAGTTAACAAAAAGATTATCCCAAGTGGGCCGGGCCTAATTAGATGAACGCTTAAAAGGGACTGAGCCCTTCCTGAAAAGAAAGATTTGAAGCAGAAGAGAGAATTTTTCTTGGCCTTGAGGAAAGAAACTGCCATGTTGTGGAGAAGGCCCCGTGTCAAGGGAAGCCTTTAAGAGTTTAGGGCCTCAATCCTACAACCCAAGGAACTGAATTCTGCCAACAAACTGAGGTTGGAAGAGGTTTCATGAATTTTCTTGTTTTCTATTTTATTGACTTCCACACTGATAATTTCCTTTCTTCTTCTTCCTTTGGGGTTTATTTGCTCTTTTTCTTCTGGTTTCTTAGGGTGGAAGCTGAGGTCATTGATTTGAGACCTTTCATCTTTTTTAATAAAAGCATTTAGTGCAGTACATTTCTCTCTTAGTACTCCTTGAGGGAGATCCTACATATGTTGACATTTTGAATTTTTCGTTCAGGTCAAAATAATTTGAAATTTTCTTAGTTCTCTTCTGACCCATCAGTTATTTAAAAGTGTTTTATTTCATTTCCAAATATGTTCAGGAATTCCAGATATCTGTTATAAACTTCTAGATAATTTCATTATTGTCAGAGAGCATACATTGTATAAATTGAATCATTTTAAGTTTTTTGAGACTTATGGCCTAGAATAGTTCAATATTCCTTCTGCACTTACAGAGAACATATATTCTGCTGTTTGAGGATGTATTCTATTAACATAAATTAGATCAAGTTGTGTTAATCAAGTGTTTATGTTCATATTGAGTATCTGTCTACATGTTCCATCTCACTGGGATATGGGCGCCGAAATCTCTGTCTAATTGTGAATTCATCAACTTCTTCTTCCAATTGCATCAGTTTTTTTCTAGAGGTATTTTGAAGCTCTGTTGTTAGGCATATAAACATTTTTCAGTATTGTGTCTGCTGGATGGCCCCTTTAGCATAACGAATTGATCCTCTTATCCCTTATAGTGTGTTCTGCTCTGACAGCTCCTTTGTCTGAGATTACATAATGTTATTATTGATATAGTTGGGTTTAAATCTATCAACTTGGTATGTTTTTTAATAATTTCATTTTCTCTTGCTGTCTTTTGTTGGATTAAGCATTTTTAAAATGATTCCATTTATCTCTTTTTTTTGGCTTATTAGCTTTAACTCTTTAGTGGGTTTTTTTTTAGGGTTTATGTATACATAGTATACATTTTAACTTACCTTCAAGTGATAATATACCACTTAATATATAGTATAGCATCTTTAAATTAGTAAACTTCCATTCCTCCACTCCCAGCTTTTGTGCTGGTGTCACACATTTTATGTATATTTTACACACCATACATTAGGCAGTCAATTATCTTTTAAAGAGATTTAAATAATCATTTAAAAGTATATCTCCCCTCTTCCATGGCTGAAGCTCTAGCCAATAATATGTTTCCTCCCCTGCCCTTCAGACCCGGGGCTACCCTGGGTGCCGCCCCGTGTCTTACTGGATTCTTCAACTTCCTCCACCTCTGTAAACAGCCTCTTCATTATGTGTTTTCCAGAAAACCACTTTGATTTGCCATCTGTTTCTAGAATATGCTCTACTGATTTAATAAAATGTAAATGCAGTTCTTTTTTCCTACTATGAACCTTGGAAAGGCATCTATTGGGGACTGCCCCAGAGGTGTTTATTAAAAATAACAGTTCCTGAGAAAATACTGCTATATCATATAGGCATTGGCCACTGTGACAGTTTGAGATTATTTATGAATGCCAAAAAGAGAAAGATTATTTTGTAAACTAACCTAGTCCTCTGGGTGTGATACCCTTTGATTATGTTGGGTTCAGTTGAGGGGCCCTAGATTAAATTACCTGTTAGGATTGCTTTGAGGGCTTTCTTTGATTTGAGCACATCAGTAGTATGTGACTCAGGTTGAGTCCCCACCCCCTTGGTGGGTCTGATATAAAATGGAAACTCACTGGAGAGAGACACATGGGAAGAGAAATAGCTCTGTCATTTTTGATCCTAGGGCCCTGGGGAGAGATAAGCCATTTGCCTGATAGTTTGCAGCTGACCTTGGGAAAGGAACAGAACAGCTGAGACTGATATAGAAGGCCCAGAAAGAAACTAGTCCTATGCCAGGAGAGAGAGGAAGCCCTGAGAGACAAGTCTTATGCCAGCCTACAACTGAGATATGGAAGAAGCTGGGCCTAAAAAGCCTCAAAGAAGAGAGAGGAAGCCCAGAGGGGAAGGCTGAAACCCAGCAGAGATCTCCCGCCATCTTGCTTCAACATGTGGCAGCTGACTTTAGTGAGAAAGCACCTCTTATGTTGTATTGAGTTGACTTTCCACAGCCTTGGGACTGTAAGCTTTTACCCCAAATAAATATCCTTTATGAAAATCAACAGATTTCTAGTACTTTGCATCAGCACCCTGTTGGCAGCCTGATACAGCCACTTCATGTTTTACTATTTTTACTTTAAATTTTCAAGGACTTTAATTATGGAAAGCACATGTTTATACACATAGTTGGAGAAAAATATGTTTTATGTAACTCAGTTATTCTACAAGCATTTATTGAGCACCTACCATGTGCAAGGTGCTAAACCCTATTCAAGCTTCTATTTCACGGTGTTCGCCATCTTCCGTTCACTTCTTGATGCATCAAGAAGGGTAGTCCCACGGTCCAATGTAATTTGTCATTTGTGACAGTCATGTCTGATGACACGATGCAAAATTCTTACACCTTCACTGAGTCTTTTACTGACATCCAGTTTCACCTTGACAAGAGTATCCAACCATCCTGCTGTGCTGGTGATCGAGCAATGGGGGAAGTAATGACATGTCTACTACAGAGGAAGACTGGATGGTGCAGACAGCATGCAGTGGATCAAACAGTGCCAACTCTTATTTCAATCCATTGCCTATGTTCAAAACAGATTGATTTTAGTGTCAAAATTAAATTAGTCTTATGTCTCGACTTGTTCTTAACATATTATCCTTCTTTCTGGGCAAGTGCTGACAGCTAAAGATGCTGCCTTTACCAACAACTTAATTATTGATTAAACCAGCTCACCTGGATGCCTTAAAACCTTACTACCTCGATAGTACTATAATAGCAGAATGGGTATTTCATATCTACTGGTGCTTAAAATGGCTGAGTGTCATTTTGCCTGCTAGCTATGACTTGCCTTCAATAAAGGCAGTTTATTGATCTCATGTCTAAGTTTGTCAGAAATTATAAAGCCCTCCCCCTTGCTAAATGCTCTATATCCACAAAGTTGCCATTGTCATTAAGAATCGTTTTTTCACTTCTCATCTTTTCTTTTTGTTTAACTCTCATCAATGACTTTGCTAATAAACAATTCATCCTTCTCAATCTTCTAGGAAGTCTGCTCCTTTTGATGCATAATTTTCTTGCTTATTTTTCTCATGTTTTGTTTCCATATTTTCATATTTCATGTCTCTACATCAGATGCTGCATGTTGTTCCTTAGTGCTTTTGTTTTCATTTGGTTTGCCTGTTTGTGTTTTCATCTCACTGACACTCAGATTATCTGAGTCATGCAGAAGTGCACTTTAAAGAGAGGAAAACTGGCCAGGCTTTGTATCAGGGAGAGCAAAGTCCACCAGAGTTGTTATTAATAGGCACTGAAGTGTTTTTGGTTCATGGGAAGCATTTTGAAAAGTCATCAGAAATCAATGTACCAATACATATGGCATTCAGAATTCTGTGCTATTTCCCCAGGAAGTAATTGGTTATTCTCTGCCTGCTCCACTCTCAGCCACACCAGGTCTGTTCCACCCTCAGGAGGCTGGTCTCTGGACTACATCACCCAGGCTCTCTTGACCTCTGGCCACCATTCAGCTTCAGCCAATGGGAGACACTGTTGGGAATAGGAGGGCGGAGCAGAGAGAGGCCAGGGTATTTAACCCCGTCCTCTATTTCCTTGCTTAGAAGCTCTGGCAGTGGCTGAGTTCTTCCACAGCCACAGCTCTGGTGAGGCAGGGGTCTTCCACAGCAGGCTCAAGCTCCAGTAATGCATCCCTGCCCCTGCCCCTTCAGACCTACAGGTGGAACCGTCTTCCTGCCTGTGCCGGTGCCTCATGTCCCTCACAGGTTCCCTTACCTTTTCCACACTTCTGTGGGCAGTCCCTCCATTATAGGTTCTTAGGAATCCACTGTGCATGTGCCACCTGTTTCTTGACTGATGCAACAATCTGCAAGTTAATATTTGAATGCAACCCTTCTCTTCTTTCTATGAACCTTGGAAAGGCAAGTGATAAAACACTGGTCTTTAGACATGAGTCATTTTTCTCTTTTCTAGAACTTTCAAGTTGAGTCATGAACTTTTATAGACATAGAGATATGTGCTATGAGTTATACAAAACATTTTTATTATAGCACAAAGATGTTGATATACAAACATCAGATATAACATCTCTGTGCTGTTTTATAGCACAGACATTTATTCAGTGCCTACGATAATGGTAAAGGACTAAGCCCTACTGTGAGGACATAAAGATAAATCTTACCCAGATCTTAACCTCCAGGACGCTATGATCTATGCTGGGGTCAAACGTGTGATCCAGGAGGTGTAGAAAACTGACATCACTGCAATGTAGAGGTTTGCCCACAGTGCACTGTGGGGACTGGTTCAGTGTCTGCACCATATGCCTGGCACACACCAGTGTGGCTGTACTGGTTGTAGCAGTATTGAAATCCTTCTGTACTGGTGGATAAAGAGGCTCTGTCCTGAGGTTCCCTGCTGCCCTGGTCACTCTGTCCTCAATCCTAGAACCATCTATACCCCCCACTCTTCAGGCAGCTAAATTCTTCCAACCACAGCCCTACAATCAGTGTCCCTTCTTATTGGTTGTTGCCTGTGTCATTCTTCTGGTTAAATGTTTGGAATCTCATCTCTGCTTTTATGTCTATATCCACCCTGACATTCCATTTTAAAATGGTTTAGAACTAATCACTAGTTTATCCAAAAGTTTTAGAATAATGAGAACAGTACCTAATGCTATCAGGACCCTAACTCTGGGGCTTCAGACCCAGAGAGCTGTAGCAGAAGGGCAGTGTCCATTCTCTCTTCTGGTTTTTTGTAAAAGGAAGAGAATGGAGGTTTTGATTGTGTATCTAAGTAGAGCCATGGAACTCAATGGCACTTGCAATTTTAAAAGCAAGGATGTTCTGATACCTACCACCCTCAGGGGAGGCTGGTGAAGTAAGACTGGGTGGCCCAAAGCCTGGGGAAGCTCTGCGTTGAAACAATTTCAATTTCAATGGTAACCTGCCATCTCTGAGACTAAGTGGTTGGCTGTTTAATGAATGTGATTGGTTTTGTGTACATACTTGGAAGTTGATGTACATGGAATATTGCATGCAAAATATAGATCCATGCAACAGATAAAAATCCATAACTAACCAACAGAAAAGTTGTTTTAATTAACTGATAATACTAATGCTAACTTTATTTATTTATATAAGCCATATTTGCATCACCCAAAAAGATATGATGGAAAATAAATATTCTTAAAGATTATCAAGATTGGAGACAAAATGTTTAAACATTCATTGTGCCTCTCTCTCTAAGTTATGCCACCTCCACAGTCCCTCAACAACAAACATGACCACCTGGAAAAGACTATGCCTTGGCTTGTCTACACTGTTGAAAAAATTAGTGTCATTCTGTATTATTTTACCATTTGCTGAAGATATGAGAAAAATGATGGTTATCTAATCCTAATAATATTTGTCTACTGAAATGTGGCAGAAGAATAGAAGTTACAAAAAGGAAAATGCAAATAAGTTTGCTTCAAAAAAAGAATAAAGAAGATTTAAAAAGAATACCTACTTTGAGATCTTGTGCATCTTTAGGTTGGAGAATAACCATTTGGCTAATCTCAGACACTAAGGTGACTAAGAACAGGTACAGGATGAGAATTTCCCTTGTCACACTACTTGTAAACTGTCTTGGGCAACATAAAGATGGGAAACTGTTTCCTTAGGCTGGAGAAATAATATGTGTTTTTTCATGAGGGTTTACTCTTGTACCCAACCTTTTAAATATTGTCCCTACTCAATTATAGTTGTGATAATATTTACACTCCAGACCAATTTATCTTTATCGAGTAATAAAAAAAAATTGCCTCAAAGGACTTATTTGTTTGAAATATTGATGCAATTTTACCCTGACTTTAGTAAAAAAGTTAATCAAAATATTTTTAAGCACCATCAAACACTTGCAGGAAATAAGCCCCCAGTGACCTTTACTGGAGATAAAGCATGAATATAAATTAACATTCATTTCACAGAATTGTATTATTGTATTATATGTATAAACATACCATGTAAATAAGGCTTCTGAATTTGTCATTATAATTATTGATTATTGATATAATAGATGATTCTGGACAATTCAGTTCTCTATTTACCATCTCTAATTCAAAAGATATCTCAAGAAGCCAAATTTACTCTGATTGTTTCAAGGAATTTTCAAACAATGTCAGGCCACAGGGTGTCAGCTGGTGACCTGACTACTTTTTTTTTTTTTTTCTAAATTTCTCAATTAAATATAATGGATACATATAATTTTTTTTAAATCAAACAATATGTTACACAATGTATTTGGTTCATAGTAACACATTCATACAATATTTGTCCTTTTGTGTCTGGCTTGCTTCACTCAACATAATGTCCTCCAGGTTCATCCATGTTGTCATATGCTTTACGACTTCATTTCTTCTTACTGCTGCATAATATTCCATCGTGTGAATAGACCACAGTTTGTTTATCCATTTGTCTGCTGATGGACACCTGGGTTGTTTCCAACTTTTGACAATGGTGAATAATGTTGCTATGAACATCGGTGTGCAGATGTCTGTTCGTGTCACTGCTCTTAGTTTTTCTGGGTATATACCCAGTAGTGGTATTGCAGGGTCACGTGGCAAGTCTATATTCAACTTCTTTAGGAACTGCCAAACAGTCCTCCATAGTGGTTGTACCATTCTGCATTCCCACCAACAGTGAAGAAGTGTTCCTATCTCTCCACAACCTCTCCAACACTTGTAGTTCTCTGTCTTTTTAATATTGGCCATTCTGATAGGTGTGAAATGATATCTCCTTGTAGTTTTGATTTGCATTTCCCTAATCATGAGTGATGTTGAGCATTTCTTCATGTGTTTTTTTGCCATTTGTATTTCTTCTTTGGACAAATGTCTATTCAATTCTTTCGCCCATTTTTTAATTGGGTTGTTTGTCTTTTTATTGTTGAGTTGTAACATCTCTTTATATATCCTGGATATTAAACCCTTATCAGATATGTGATTCCAAATATTTTTTCCCATTGAGTTGGCTGCTTTTTCACCCTTCTGACAAAGTCCTGTGAGGTGCAAAAGTGTTTAATTTTGAGGAGGTCCCATTTATCTATTTTTTCTTTTGTTGCATGTGCTTTGGCTGTAAGGTCCAAGAAACCACCACCTACAACAAGGTCTTGAAGATGTTTCCTTACATTTTCTTCTAGTAGTTTTATGGTCCTGGCTTTTATATTTAGATCTTTGATCCATTTTGAGTTGATTCTTGTATAGGGGATGAGATAGGGGTCCTCTTTCATTCTTTTGCTTATAGATATCCAGTTCTCCCAACACCATTTGTTGAAGAGACTGTGTTTTCCCATTAGCGTGGGCTTGGTAGATTTGTCAAAAACCAGTTGACTGTATAGATGAGGGTATATTTCTGGGTTCTCAATTCTATTCCACTGATCAATGTGTCTATCTTTATGCCAGTACCATGCTGTTTTGACCACTGTAGCTTTGTAATATGTTTCAAGGTCAGGCAGTGAAATTCCTCCCACGTCGCTCTTCTTTTTT
>JAQZBX010106097.1:0-10783 GCA_029593785.1 Cabassous unicinctus
AAAGTACTCATAACATTCTGGAAACATGTGCTGAATATAATTTTAAGGACAGGTGGAGCACTCCGTAGAGAGGATTATATCCTTTCACCTTTTTGGAACTTGAATTGAGAAACTGGCTCTGAAAACCTTTACATCTGTTATTTTTCACAAAGGTATGGGTGCCAGTGTTCCTTCTTGGAAAGTCAGGAATTCTGGATCTTTTCATGGAAATTCCAGGGAGGGGAGTGTTTTCATTTTCCTGGCTGCTGGAACAAATACTATGCAATGGGTTGGCTCAAACAGTGGGATTTTATTGGCCATGGTTTTGAGGCTAAGAGAAGTTGAAATCAGGGTGTCATCAAAGCAATACTTTCTCCCCAAAGACGTGTTCTGGGTTTGGCTGCCAGTGATATTCGGGCCTGGACTCCTCTGTCACATGGCAATGCACATGGCAGCCTCTCCTGGCCTCTCCCTTCTCTTCTGGGTTCTTTTGACTTTTAGCTTCTGGCTGCTACCTCGATGGCTTTTTTTCTCTCCCTGTGACCTTTCCTATAAGGCTTTTGGTAATAGGATCCTGGGCCACACCTTATCTGAAGTAACCTCCTCAAAAGGTCCTATTTACAAGGGTTCACACCCACAGGAATGGATTAAGTTAAAGAATATGTTTTTCTGGAGTACATAGCTCTAAACCACTACACTCCATGCTCTGCACCCAAAATGACATGTTCTTTCTACATGAAAAATATATTCACTCCATCACAACATCACAAAAGACTTAAGTCATTTCAGAAACTATGCAGAGTACAAAGTCTCATCAAAATTAGTTAAGGGTGTGGTCTGCCCTGGGGCACAATTCCCCTATCTGTGGACCTGAGAAACCTAGTGAACAAGCTATCTACTTCCAATATAAAATGGGGGAATGGGATAGACATCCCCATTCCAGAAGGGAGAAATTGGAAAGAAAACAGGGGTCACAGGTCCCAAACAATTCTGAAACCCAGCAGGGCAAACTCCATTAGATTTCCAGGTCTGAGAGTCATTTACGGAACCATGCTTTGTCCTCTGGGCCTGATGGAGAGGCAGCCCCATCCCTTCCAAGCACTTGCACAGTGGCCACGCTCTCCCCAAACATTGGGGTGAAGGCTCCACCTTCTCTGAGCATTGGGGTGGCAGCACTCTCCCTGAACAATGGAGCAGAGTGCCCACCCCCTCCAAGCACTGGGGCAGATGACCTGCCCCCTCCAAATGCAGGAATGAACCTGCCCTTCCACACACATGGGTGGGCCTTCTCCCTTGCCTTGAAGTGATTCTTCCTTCAATTCATCCCTTCTTTCAGTCCAGGTTTGCAGTGGTTCTGCTCATACAAATGTTGGAAAAATCTTGTTGGCTCCTTGTATTAGTCAGGGTTCTCTAGGGAAACAGAACTGACATGAGATATCTGTAATAGTATAAGATTTTATACAATTGTCTCATGTGACCATGGGAATGCACAAGACCAAATTCCATAGAGCAGGCTGCAAGCCAGGGGCTCCAGTGAAGGTCCTTGATGAGTTCCCCAGGAGATGCTGTCTGTCTGATGTAGAGATGGGAATTCTCTCTCTGGATGCTGAAATCATTTCTCCTTTTAAGACCTTCAACTGATTGGATGAGATGTCACTCATTGCCGATGGCAATCTCCTCAGTTGATTATAGATGTTGTAGCCATTGGGCAGTTTGATGTAATTATGAATTCCAAAAAATAGATATTGGATTATGCTTATAAACTGCTCTGTTAATCTGGGCATGATTAAGTTATGATTAGGGCATTGACTGGGCCATGTCAGTAGGGCGTTCAGCCCACCCCTTGGTGGATGGGGGAATCAAATATAAAAGGCAAGGCAAAGGGCAGAGGGAACAGTTTTGATGTTGGAGTTTTGATGTTGGAGAGAAGGCCCTGGGATAGAGACGAGCCATTCACCTGAGAGTTCACAGCTGGCCTTGTAGAGAGAAAGCAAAGCCTAGAGAGCCTAAAAGTCTACAGCTGACCTTGTGGAGGAAACAGAGGAGCTAAGCCCGGAGAGAAATGCAGCCCCAGGATGAGAGGAATCCAAGAAGCCTGAACCCTGGCAAACGTCAGCAGCTGTCTTGCTCCAACACGTGGCAATGGACTTTGGTGAGGGAAGAAACTTATGCTTTATGACCTGGTAACTGTGGACGTCTACCCCAAATAAATACCCTTTATAAAGACCAACCATTCTCTGGTATTTTGCATTAGCACCCCTTTGGCTGACTAATACAGATATAATCAGGCATCTATGCAGTCAACTCACTGATGATAAAGTCCATGAAATGCCCTTGTATTACAATTAGCCCAGTGCTAGCTTGACCAAACAACTGGGCACCATTACCTGGCTGAGTTGACACATTAGACTAACCATCATACTCCCTGTGCAGTTTACTGGCGTCCAAACCATCAGACAATAGAAACTTCCATAGATCCTTCCTGCATAACTGCATTTCCAGTCTGGACTTCCACTGAAATGACTGATAGATTCATGTTGAGTTAAACCCTCACTTGGAACCCAGTCCTCTGGGGATTTGCTTTCTGGAAGCTCAGGAAGGTACCTGATAGATATGCTTCTGGCCCTAGTCTCAGAGCACACTATCTGGATAGGCTCAGAAATGTCCAAAGCATCAATGTCTGGTCTCTTTGTGCTTAAGAGTTCAGTTCTCAGTTTATCCCTTTCCTTTCTCATTTTTGCTATAAGCTGCAAGAAGGAACCAGGCTGCACTTTCTACACTTAGCTTGGAAATCTCCTCAGCTAAATATCCAAGTTCATCGCTTTCAAGTTCTGCCTTCCATTTGATATCAGAACTAAATTTTGCCAAGTTCTCTGCAACTTTCAAGCAAGGATTGCTTTTCCTCCAGTTTCCAATAACCCATTCATCATTTCCTTCTAAATCCTCATTGAAGTACCTTTAGTGTTCATATTTCCACCAACAGTCTCTTTAAGGCAATTTAGGCTTTTAAAATCAAGCACCTCACAATTTTTCTAGCTTCTACCCATTACCCAATTCCAAACCCATTTCTGGACTTTTTTTTTAGTATTTGCAATAGTAGAACCCCAGTCCTAGTACCAAAAACTGTTTTAATTTCCTGGGCTGCTAAAGCAAATACCATGCAATGGGTTGGCTTAAACCATGGGAATTTATTGGCTTATGGTATTGAGATTAGGAGAAGTTCAAATCAAGGCATCATCAAGGTGATGCTTTATCCCTGAAGACTGGTGTTCTGGGGATGACTGACAGTGATCCTTGGTCCTGGGCTCCTTTGTCACATGGCAATGCACATGGTAGCCTCTCCTGGCTTCTTCCTTCTCTTCCAGATTCTATGGACTTTCAGCTTCTCGCTGCTCCCTCAGTGGCTTTTTTCTCTCTCTGTGGCTGTCCCTAGAAGGCCTTCAGCAATAAGATTAAGACCCATCCTGATTCAGACCTACCTTGATTAGTAGGATTAAAAGACCCTTCCTCATCATAAGGTCCTACTTACAATGAGTCCATACCCACAGGAATGGATTAAGTTTAAGAACATGTTTTTTTCTGGGGGTATATACAACTCGAAACCACCATATGGAATGGGATCAGAATTGTATATTTCTTTTTTTATTTATATATTTTTTATTTTTATTTTTTAAAAAAGGTATTTAGAGTACATAAATGTCACATAAAGATATAGGGGATTCCATATGCCCCCGCTTCCTATACCACTCACATTTTCCCACATTAACAATATCTTTCATTAGTGTGGTACATTCATTACAATTGATGAAAACATTTTAGAGCATTGCCATTAAGCAAGGATTATAGTTTACATGGCAGTTTACACTCTCTCCCGCACAATTTTGTATGTTACGGCAAGATATGTAATGGCCTGTATCTGTCATTGTAATGTCAGGAAAATTCCCAAGTCCCCAAAATGCCCCCATAGTTCATCTGTTTTTCCCTCTCCCTGCCCTCAGAACCTCCAGTGGCCACTGCTTCCACATGAATGATCTAATTTCTTCCATTGCTAGAATCACAATAAGTCTATAGTAGAATACCAGTAAGTACTTTAGTCCATAGTTCATTCCCCAATCCTGAGGATTCTGGGATGGTGATGCCCACTCCACCTCTAATTGAGAGGGGGCTGCGATCCCATGAGGCAGATGGATGGGACTCTCTTCCTTGCAGTTGTAGACTCTCTCGGTTCCTTGGGATGGTTGTTGTCCATCATCATCTCCTTGCTAGTTGTCCTGGGGAGAATTGCATATTTCAAGACACTCAGAGGCCAGTGGCTCAGCTGGTCCTTCTCAGCTGGCAGGGATTTGGGGTTTGGCTCAGGCATGTGGAGCAGAACCACCTGTGGGCTTGTAGAATTATGGGGCACAGGGAGGCTGCCAGGATCAGGTTGCAAGTCTCCTCACTCTGGGCTCCGGCCAAACCAACCAGCTGGGTGCCTGGCCTCAGACATCACTCGGCCAGCTGGACAGGTGCTCCGTGCCAAGGCTGCTTTCCCTGGGCGGAGGAGCCAGCAGCTAGAGACCCCAGGGGGCCCCAGACCTACCGCGGCAGGGAGGTCAATCCGACTGAAGGACGGTCTTCCGTGCCAGCTGTCAGTTTCCCCTTTTTCATCGACTGACATCAGTGCCTTTTCTCAATCTCAGATATCCAAGTTCTCTCCCTTCTTTCCTCCACCCAGTGTTGACACTCAACCAGTACATACCCTAAGGTCAAGGGGTGGTTTTTTAAAATGCTGAACGACTGTGATGATTGACAGCTCCAACCCCCGAGAGCCCACTCATGGCCCAGCACCTCTCTGGGGCCCCCTGGGCCTTCCAGAATCTGGGAACTGAACATTCCTCCCCATCCCGGTGTGGCAGGGGCTTTTAGGACATGCTGCCTCTCTCTGTCCCATCAGCCTGCGTCCTGCCACACAGTCAGTATTTTGAACTTAACTGCCATCTAGTTTTTCTTTCCTTTCCTTTCATCCCTGGACCCTTCATTTCTTACCTCCTCACCCGGAAATCACCCAGAGTATGGGGGTTGATCCCATACTCCTCTTGAACAACCTCCAGGCCAGGCCTTGCTCTTCTCCGTTCTCGCACCACAGAGTCCGACCACACTGCCGTGCCCCATCTTGGGCCCGACCACATCCTCTGCTTCGATGGCGTTCGCCTCTGCCCTGATGAGGAATTCTGACGGCCTGCCCAAGGTAGAGGGCCAGGCAGACATCACAGGGACATCCTGCCACCCTCATGCCAAGCCAGAAGCCTGAGGTGCTTGAGAATCACTAAACAAATAACACTGTTTTCTTTGTCTTCTCTATTTAACCTGCTCAAGGATGGGATGTCCATACTGACCTCTTGGCTCCCTGCCTGCTAACCAGTCTACCAAAAACACGCCATAAACCACGACTCGCTGTTCCCAGAAAGACATTCCTGCTCTCAGACTGTCTGCAGCTAACCCCGTCAATTACAGACTCCCTCCACCTTTGCACTTGCAAATTGACCACATGCCATTGAGCAGCCTCCCGCATACGCGAGCACATTGGAATGGCGCAGGCTCAATGTCATGAGTTAAACGAATGAATTCACAAACCGTTATGGAGCGACTACCACGCTAAGGCTCGGTGTGTACAAACATGACGGCAGAAGATGTCCCTCGTGGAGCTTCTAATTTAGGGAAAGAGGTGGCATAATCCGAGGGGCATCTAAAAAACCACCCCCTCCTTCGGATGAGTGTCAGCACTGGGTAGAGGAAAGAGGGGAGAGAACTTAGATATTTAAGATTGAAAATGGGCACGGACGCCCGTCAAGGACAAAGGGGAAACCGCAAAATGGCGCTAAAGAGATAAGAGACAAAATGCTAGTAGAAGAGGGAGGTATCACTTCAGCAGGGGGATTAAGGAATGCTTGAGGAGAGGAGGGTTTACTGTGCTGTCACGAGCATGGGGACGAGGCCACCTGGAGTGAGTCCCAGCTTGGCCAAGTATGAGTGGGGTGAGCGCACTGTACCTCAGTTTCCAAACTATAAAATGGAAATAATCATACCTTCCTCTTAGGATTGTCATGAGAATTGCAGGAAATAATGCTGATAAAGCACCTGACATGGGATAAATGTGGATAGACAGAAGGTGTGGTTTTGAACATTTCTTGGAGGAGATGGCATTTGACCTGGGCGGTGAAGGAGACGTGGGGATGGACACGAGGACAAGGAGGACACAGGTTAGTGTCAGGAACTCAGAGCTGAAAAAGATGTCATTCTTAACCCAAAGGATAAGAAATGACAAATTCCTTTAGCTAAGACATAGTAATATTAATCCCGAGTGATTCCAATTTTTTATACATCTCTTTGAATGCAACAGGCCTTGGAAACAGCTACTAAAAACAGCTGCCAAAACAAAATAAAAACAAGGCACAAAGACACTGTAGGAAGGACTGCAGGTGACTCAGGGATCCAAAGAGATTCACAGCGTCCAGGGGGAAGGACAGAGAGAGCTGTTTTCCCCGACGATTGCTAGATGGCGACAGAAGCCTGCTAAAGGCTGTGAGAATTTCCGTGCGCACAGGGTGCTCCCCACAGCTGCAGGGCTGGGTCTGGGGTCTGCTCTGCTCATGCGCAGCCGGCGTCCCCCAGCCTACCAAACACCCACACAGCCATCGTCTCTGCCCTTCCTTTCCATCCTCAAACATTTCTTTAAAGACTAACATATCTCAGACCTGGACAGGCACTAAGGAGCAACCATGTGTGTCGACTTCTCTTCTGAATAAATATTGAGCCCCATCAATAATATTACTCTGTTAGGATGTCACATGTGAGAAATGAGCATCTGTGGCTAAGTCAAGCCCGTGGGAGCTTGAAGGTCTCCATAAAACTCATACCTATCTAGGCCGCTGCTCAAAGTTTGGGGATTAAATTGATTTGAGGAGAAAACACACACACACACCTCCCCCACACAATTCAATAGTGTAAATAGTGTAGGATGGAAAGAGTGTGGCTTTGCCATCAGACAGTTCTGGGTTAAATCCCAGCAGCAGAGAGTGACCTGAGACAAGTTATTCAATCTCTCTGAGCCTCAGGTTCTAAAACTATAAAAAGCAATACTTGTACATGGACAATATATGGCATTTAGCAGGTGCTCAATGGGCGCTCATTCCTTACATATTTTTTTTAAAGATTTATTTATTTCTCCCCTGCCCCTCGTTGTTTTGTGCTCGCTGCCTGCTCTCTGTGTGTTCTTCTGTGTCTGCTTGTCTTCTCTTTAGGTGTCACCAGAAACTGATCCTGGAACCTTCTAGAGTGGAGAGAGGCGCTCAATTCTTGCACCACCTCAACTCCCTGATCTGCTGCATCTCTCATTATCTCTCTTCTGTGTCTCTTTTTGTTGCATCATCTTGCTGTGCCAGATCTCTGTGCGGGCTAGCATTCCTGCATGGACCAGCACTCTGTGTGGGCCAGCTTGCCACGTGGGCCAGCTTGCTTTTTCACCAGGAGGCCCCGGGAATCAAACCCTGGACCTCCTATGTGGTAGATGGGAGCCCAATTGCTTGAGCCACATCCACTTCCAGTGTTCCTTACATTTTGCTCTTGGGCATAGGAGGAGAGCAGTATCTTGCTACCTGAGTGGAGAAGGAGGTGATTGCCCCAGCTACTGCGAGCAGCAGATTCCAAGTGCTGGCCTGGGAAGAGCCCTGACAGGCTGAAAGCAATGTCTATATCACATGTGCAGCTTCAAACACGAGGGACATCAATTGGTGCCAACTTCCAAAGGCACTCAAAACTTTAGGGGAAAAATTTGAAATAATCTGAAGTATGCTGGTGTCCAGGTGAAGAGTTCCATCCAACAGATAATTCTTTTTTTAATATAATTTTTTTATTAGAAATTTGTAGATTTACAGAAAATCCATGCAGAAAATAGAGTTTGCACATACCCCTCCATCATTAGCAGCTTGCAGTAGTATGGTGTCTTTGTTACAATTGCTGAAAGCATATGATTATTTTGTGCTATTAAGTTAACTATAGCCCACCATTTAGAGTTCACTGTTTGCATTGTATGGTCCTATAGTTTTCTTTGAAAAATTTCTATTCTGGTGACATTGATACAACCTAAAATTCTTTCTTTTTAACCACATTCAAATATATAATTCAATGCTGTTAATTGCGTCTGCACTGTTGTGCCACCATCACCACCATTCACTACTAAAACTTTTTGACAGACAACTCTTGAGTACTTCATCTGTGCAAGTCCTGGTACCCAGCCCAAGAAGGATCAAGGCAAGCAGAGTTGGGGAACAGGCCAGGTGGGATGCCCCCTGGGCCGTGGTGTGTCATCTGGGCATTTAGGACAGAAGAGATGGTGATCGAGCAGGAGAGAGAGAAGAGGAGAGATGACAGCAAGTCTGCCGGGCCCCTGGCTGCAAGTGGCTTTATTCTTAGTTGATGTCAGCTCCTTTCTGGGTAACTGGGCCCAGGCCTGACATGATTGACATGTGAGTGGGAGGGCCTCCCGGGAGAATCCAGAACTGGGCTTAGCCACAGATGACCTCAATATAGGGTTTGTTTTGGAATTGTAAAGTTTGCTGTTAGAACAGGGTGCAATGAGTAAGAAGAGGCTTGGGCTCAGGGCTTTCATGTACTTGGATTGAAAATCCAGTTTTTCTCCTTCTCCTCCATGGAACCTTAAGACTTCCAGAGCAGAGCTTGAGGTAGGCAGGCATCAGAGATGGACCCCAAGATTCCTGCCCTCTGGGGGCATGCCCTGAGTAATCCCTTCTCCTTATGTGTGTGTGTGACTCATGAATATAATGGGAGAAAGCTCCCACGATTGTGTTACATTATCTGGCAAAGGGGAAGGGGTTTTGCAGATGTAATTAAGGCACCAAATCAGTTAATTTGGGGTTCATCAAAAGGGAGATGATCCTGTGTGGGCCTGGTATAATCAGGCGAGCCCTTTAAAAGAGGTTCTAGAGAGGTCTCCTCTTGGCCTTGCTATGTTGTCGAGAAAACCACATCTCAGAGAATGTCAGGTGACCTTCTAGAAGCTGAGGGCCTAGAAAGAAAGCAGGGACCTCAGTTTCCCAACTTCAAGAGACTTTGGCTGTTGTTCTAGGGAGTGGGCCATCTTGGGGGGGAGGGTCAACAAGCAATGAGCTTGAGAGACTTCGAGTCTTAGGTGAGATCACAGCCCTGGCCAAGCCAGAGCTTGCAGCCTTGAATAGGGGACCCAGCCATGATGTGCCTGGACACCTTACTCATGGAAACTGTGAGACAGACATGTGTGCTGTTAAGTTGCTAGGTTTGTGGTAATTTGTTACTCAACAATAGAAAAGTAATGGAGGACTCTTGCTACCTACTCTACCAGGATGTTTTGAGGATTAGAGAAAAAATCTGTCACGTGCCTGGCGTGGAGGAGACTGTCAAATAATGGTTGCTTTTAGTCATGTAGTCAGTAATTATCCTGCTCTTTTTTTTTTTTTTTTTAAGGAACGTAAATCTCCTCTTTTTTGAATGAATCCTGTGAAATGCTCAGAATTATTGAGAGGATGGGATGAGATGATGGATATAGCATGTCCTAGTGCAGAGCCTAGCATGTGGTGAAAAACTGTAAATGAGAGTGATGATGATGATGATGATGATGATGATGTTAATGATGGCAAGTGGCTAACGATGAAGATTTTTTATCCTGCTTAAAAATTAGGTATGTTTCTCAATAGGAGAGCACTTTGAAGACTTTGACTTGCTTTATAAGTAACTTGACTTGCAGAAATACCAGAGAACCATATGCTATTTGAGTAGAAATGAACCTTAGATATAAAGATATAATCTAGTCCAACTTCTTCAGTTTACAAAAATGAAAAAAACAAAAAAAAAAACCTCACAAAAAAAACAAAAACCAAAAAAATACCTGAGTCTGAAGTGGGCTTGTTCAATGGCACAAAGAAAATTAAAAGCAGAATTGGGACTAGAATTTAGATATCTTGACATCCAGGGCCATTTTCTTGGAACCATGAGACTTTGGTATATTTATTCCTCAACCATCAAATGGTGTATAATTAAACTCCTGTGAAACTTTTGCTCTATTTAAGACTTAGTGCCATCTCAGTTCATGGAGTAGCAGGATTCCCTTGTCAAACTCACCCTGCACATCATCTATCATTCACGAATATTTTTTTTCCAGCTACCTCTCCTGAAGAATTTATTATTCATATTAACTCATTCCATTAATATTTATTGAGGGCCTACTTTGTGCTTCACTGGGAGTCAAGCTTATTAACAAGCAGACCTGAATCTCTCTAAAATAGTGCCCCAAACTCAATGCCAGCGTATTCGCCCTAAGAACCCATAACAGGTAGGTGCTACCATGACTTCCATTTTGTAGATGAGGAAATTGAGATATAAAGAGGTTCAGGGGCTTGCCTAGATCAGATCAACTGCTAAGTGATGGAGCTGGGATTTGTTCACAGATCGGATTGATGGCCCATTTTTAACTTCTTTCCATTTTCAATTAGGACCAGCTTCCCAGAAGGTGCCGTGGCATAATAATAATAATTATTATTATTAAATTAGGACCAGTCAAGAACCCGCTTCCTTCAGTGGGTTCACTATTACATCTTTGGAAATGGGCCAATGTTCTGCCATTGATTCTAAGGGCCAAAGCATGAAGCTCATAGTACAAGTCAGGAAGTCAGGGAGTGAGGAGACTAATTGTACCTTCAGGGAAACAGTCTTGTCCCAGGGCCTCCTTAGGGCCTTTGCACCACTGTTAGGGAGACTCCTCAGTATCACC
>JAQZBX010106098.1:0-10765 GCA_029593785.1 Cabassous unicinctus
CTTTAAAAAAAAAAAAAAAAGTCAATCATTGTAGCGGGGAGCAGAGGTAGCTCAAGTAGTTGAGTGCCTGCTTCCCACATACGAGGTCCTGGCTTCAATCCTAGTACCTCCTAAAAACAAAACAAACTAACTAATGAAAAAACCACCTTGGGGGGAAGTGGATGTGGCTCAAGCAGTTGAGCACCTGCCTCCCATGTGGGAGGTCCTGGGTTTGGTTCCTGGCGCCTCCTAAAGAAAAGAAACAATGAGCAGACAATGAGCAGACAACAAGCAGACATTGAGCAAAAACAATGAGCAGACAAGCAAAAAACCCCAAAATAACAGGGAGACAATGAGCAAAAACAACAAGCAAGACAATAAGAAAAAAAAAAAGCAGGTAGCAGATGTGGCTCAAGCAGTTGAGCACCCACCTCCCATAGGGGAGGTCCCAGGTTCAGTTTCCAGTGCCTCCTAAAGAAAAAACAAACAGACAATGAGCAGACAACAAGCAAAAACAACAAGCAAACAGACGAGAGAGCCATCTCAGGGGGGAAAAAAACAACTTGGGGGAGCCTATGTAGTTCAGTGATTGAGCACCAGCTTCCCACATACAAGGTCCCAAGTTCAATCTCCAGCTCCAATACCTCAAAAAATAAAAATAAAAAAAAAATCAATCATTGTATAATGGCCCTGAGAAGGGCTGCTAATGGTGAGTAAACTATAGGGTGTTATTAAAGGACCATGTAGGCAGGACACCCTGACCCAACCAGGATGGTCAGGAAAAGCTTCCAAAAAAAATAACATCAACACTGAGATATAAAAGGTAAGTTGAAATAAGCTAGAGTAATGGTTCCTAAACACTTTGTGCCCAGGACTCCATTAAACTTAAAAAAATTTTTTAATCAATCATTGTAGTTCATTATATTAATAAACCAAAGAAGAAAACACATATGATTATCTAAATACATGCAAAAAAAAGTATTTGACAAAAACCCAACATCCATTTGTGATAAAAATAAAACTTCACCAAACTAAGAGTATAAGGGAACTTAACTGATAAAGGGCATCTACAGAAAGTCTAGAGCTAACATTACATCTAATGGTGAAAGACTGAATGCTTTCCCCTTAAGATCATGAACAAAGCAAGGAGGTCCTCTTACATGTCACATTACATATCACACTTGTAAACTAGCCACGGCAATAAGACAAGAAAAAGAAATAAAGTCATAAAGCTAGGAAAGAAAGAAGTAAAAGTCTCTCTGTTCTCAGAAAACATGATTGTGCACACAGAAAATTCCAAAGAATTTACAAAAACAAATATATAACTAAAGAGTGAATTCAGCAAGGGCACAAGGTAAAATGACAGTATACAAAAGTCAATTGTATTTCTATAGACTAGCAATGAACAACTGGAAATAAAAAACCAATACCATTAACAATTGCACTGAAATAAAATTGAAATACTTAGGTATTTCAAGAGATCTAATATGTGTAACATAATAGAAAAGGAAAGGGGTAACAGGAAAATTTTAAGAAATAATGACAAGAGGGAGTGGGTGTAGCTCAGTGGTTTGAGCGCCTGCTTCCCATATACAAGATCCCAGGTTCAATCTTTGTTACCTCCTAAAAAAAAGAAAGTTCAAAAACTGTATAAAAATTTAGGGAGCAAATTTAGCTCAGTGGTTGAACACCTGCCTTCCATGTACAAGGTCCAGGGCTCAATCCCTGGTACCTCCTAAAGAAAAGAAAAGAAAATAATGGCAGACTACAATGAGCTATCATTTCACACCTACTAGAATGGTCACTATTAAAAACAAAAAAACAAAAAAACACAAAACTACAAGTGTTGGAGAGGATGTGGAGAGATAAAAATGCTTATTCGCTGTTGGTGGGAATGTAGAATGGTATAGCCACTGTGGAAGTCTGTTTGGCAGTTCCTAAGGAAGCTAGATATAGATCTACCATGTGACCTGGCAATATCACTACTAGGTATATACCCAGAAGAACTGAGAGCAGTGACATGAACAGAAATCTGCACACTGATGTTCATAGCAACATTATTCACAATTGCCAAAAGACAGAAACAATCCAGTTGTCCATCAACTGGCAAATGGATAAACAAACTGTTGGATAAACACACAATGGAATATTATTCAGCTGTAAGAAGAAATGAAATCATGAAGCATATGACAACATTGATAAACCTGGAGGACATTATGTTGAGTGAAGGAAGCCAGGCACAAAAGGACAAATATTGTATGATTTTGCTATTATGAATTAAATATAATGAGCAAACTCATGGAGTTAATAGCTAGAATATAAGTCATCAGAGAAGTCATAAGTCATCAGAGAATGGAATGTGGTCAGAGAATGGAAAGCTGAGGTTTAATCTGTGCAGAATTGATAAAAAGTTGTTTGTAAATGTTTGAAATGAATAGAAATAGTGAAAGCACATCCTAGGATTTGTAAATAGTAGCACTAGTATAGGTATGATAGTGTTTTTTTGTTTTGTTTTTTTTTTCTCTTTTTTTTGGAGTAATGAAAATGCTCTAATATTGAATGAAGTGGTGAATGCACTACTCTGTGATTATACAAAACGACATTGATTGTTCACTTTAGGTAAATTGTATGGTTTATGAAAAAAATAATAGGGGTAGTTGGGGGGAAAATACACCAAATGTAAGATATGGAATACAGTCATTATTAATATTTTGATGATGCTCTTTCATAGTTTGTTACAAATGTTTAACTACAATGCAAGGTACTGGTGGTGGGTGCTGTATGGGAGCCCTGCATGATGTTATGCATGTTTGTTTTGTAAGTTCACAACTCTCACTATACACTTACTGTTTATGTATATTCATGTATGAATGTTATACTTCAATGAATTTTTAAATGAAAAAAAAAAGAAATAATGGCAGAAAATTTTCCAAATGTAATGAAAACTGTAAACTTACAGAACCAAGAAGTTCAATAAATGCCAAGCATACAACACATTAAGAAAATCACACCAAGATACAATATAGCCAAATTGCTCGTAACCAAAAACATACAATAATCTTAAAAGCAGCCAGAGAAAGTAGCCATTGTGTACAGAGACCCAAAGACAAGGATGACAGCAGATTCCTCATCAAAAACAATGCAAGCAAGAAGACAGTGGAAAAATATCTTCAAAGTATTGAAAGAAAAATACCTGTCAACCTAGAATTCTACACCCTATAGAAGTATATTTCAAAAACGAAAGCAAAATAAAGACATTTTAAGACATACAAAAGCTGAAAGAATTCATTGCCAACCATCCTACAGGATTAGAAATGTTGAAGGTATTCCTCAGGCCAAAGGAAAATGATACCAGATGGAAACATGGATCTACACCAAGGAATAAAAAGCACTGGAAAGGGTAACTACAAGGCTAAATATACAAGATTTTCTCTTATTATTTAAATATATTTAAAAGATAAATGACTAAACAAAAACAGCAATAATGTGTAATGGGGCTTATAACAAATGTAGAAGTCGAGTGTGTAATACCAGTTGCACAAAGGCCAGTAGGCGAGAAATGGACACTGATGTTGCGAGGCTCCTACACCACCCAGGAGCAGGGCAATAGCACTTGAAGGCTGTGCTAGGTGTCTGTGTCCCCCTCTGGGCTCCAACTCTGTTATGATGGGTGGGGACCCATGGGCATTTCTTCTGCACAATGAACACAGTGTTTTACTCACCAGGAGAGGGTACTGGGGGGACCTTGAAGGAGCAAGGGGCTTCTCCTGGCTCCAGTGCTCCCAATTTTTCTTTTTGTTCCTGCTCACCCCTATCAGGGATGGGCACCCGGAGCAGGTGGCCCCCCGGGAGCTCAGAGCTTGTGACACTTTGTGCAGTCCTTCTGCTGTGGACACCGTGTACCCCAGGCCTCACTACCCTGCCTGTGAGGGGACTCCTGACCCCGACTCCCTCTGCACCACCGCCCACTAGCCTTGGCTTGCCTGCACCTGGGGCACTGCACACCTGGGCCTGCCACCTCGCCACCCCGCTGGCAGCAGGTGCCACTGCCTTGCCTCCTTCTCCACGGCTACCTCCAGCCTCAGCCTGCCTGTGCCCGGGGAGTTGCTCCTGCCTGACCAGCCCAGCCAGGCAGCCCAGGGGATTTCTCTGCCACCCAGGGGGCCAGTCATGCCTTTTCCAATGAGGCCTGAGCTCAGCCTTGGAGAGGGGCCCCTCCTAGGTTCCTTGGGCACACTCCCTAAGCCCAAGGGTACTTTTTAGACTTCTCTTTTCACCTTTATAGCTACTCCACTGTTGGAGTTATTACTTCTTTATATTAAACTTTCTCTGTTCAAACAAAAAATTAAACAAAAATATAAAAAGGTGATTTTTAAAAGTTCATATCTTAAAGATGAATATTAAAATATATATGAAAGAAATGACATGTCTGGGTTTCCTTCTACATAATGTGAGGGCAGCATGAGGTCTAATGATCTGGTGAGAAGTTTGGGGGTTAAATTAAACCTTCAAAGACCTAAATGCAAGTCCTAAAACTAAAAAACTCTTGGAAGGAAACATAGGTATAAATCTTCATCCTCTTGGATTCAGCAGTAGTTTCTGAAATACACCACCAAAAGTCCAAGCAACAAAGGGAAAACTAAATTGGACTTCATTAAAATTAAAAACTTTTGTGCATCAAAGTGAAAAAACACAAAGAATGGAACAAAATATTTGCAAATCATATATCTGATAAGGGTCTAGTATGCAGAATATATAAAGAACTCCTACACCTCAACAACAAAAAGACAAACAACCCAATTTTTAAAATGGGCAAAGGACTTAAATGAACATTTCTCCAAAGAAAATATACAAATTCCAAAAAAAGCACATGAAAAGATGCTCAACATCATTAGTCATTAGGGAAATGCAAATAGAAACCACAAGAGACCACTTTGCACCCACTAGGATAGATGTAATTTTTTTAATGGAAAGTTTTGGTGAGGATGTAGAGAAACTGGAACCTCCTACACTGCTTGTGGGGATGTAAATGGTGAAGGCACTGTGGAAAGCAGTTGAACTCACAGTCAAATGCAAAATTACCACCTGATCCCATGATCCCACTCTTAGTAAATAATCTCAAGGAAATAAAAACAAGTACTCAAATAAATGCTTGTACACGATTGTTCATAGCAGCAGTATTCATGACAGCCTAAAGTGGAAACAACCCAAATGTCCATCAAGACATGAATGGATAAAAAAGAACTGTGGTATATCCATGCAATGGAATATTATTCAGCCATGGAAAGGAACAAAGTGCTGATAAACGCTACAACATGGATGAGCCTTGAAGACACTATCCTAAATGAAAGAAACAAGACACAAAAGGCCACATAATGTATGATCCCACTTACATGAAATGTGCAGAATAGAGATACAAAGCAGGCTGAGGGGCATGGGGGATAGAGAGAGATTGCTTCATCAGCATGGGGTTTCCCTCTGGGCTGATGAAAAAGTTTTGGAACTAGACAGAGGTGAATATTGCTCAACATTGTGAATGTACTATTGCTGAACTGTACACTTTAAAGTGATTGCTTTTATGTTATGTGAGTTTTACCTCAATTAAACATGCCGAAGACAAGTTTATATATAAATATAAATATAATTTCTGGAGTGTCAGAAAGAGAGAGCGGCAGGAGAGAAACTGGTGCAGTGAGAGCGGAAATGCCTTCAGGGAGTTCGCACAGGGGAGCAGTGAACGGGTGCGGGCTGGAGACGCTGGTGGGGTCGAGAGAGGGTCTTAGAGCTGAAGGAAGGAGAAGAGCCTGCTGTGCAGGCTGGAGCAGGCACAGGTGCAGCTGAGTGGCCGAGGAGGCGGGTGGCCTGCTGGGGCCCTTCTCCAGGAAGCCAGGACGGGCGCCAGCGGCTGGTGCCCAGCTAGCAAGGCCACATACCCGCCCAGCACGACGGTAAGAACAGGCCAGGTGGGCTTCCCACCACCCCCACGGAGGGGCACACAGCGAGCCACTTCCACCACCCTGTGCCTAGAGGGCAGGGAGGTGGTGGCCCCAGGGGACCCTGGCCCAATCTCATCCCCACATGAGGCCGCGAGCCCAGTGCAGGAAGGGGGGGCAGGGGACACCACCAGGGAGGGCGGAGCCAGGCCCCCTTCCACTCCTAAATCCCACCCCTTCCGCTCAGCAGGAGCCAGCGTCTCCCGGCAGCGTGACCCACCCCCGTCCCGTGGCCTCCACACCACCTGACAGACCCCAAACCATGGCACAGGCCTGCCCCGCACCCCACACTCACCCCCATCTCGGACATTGCCCCTTGGGCTTTGCGGGATCTGAATTCGGATCCCCTCCAGCTTGCCGCTGCCTCCAGAACTGGCCACTCTGTCCCCCAGCAGCCCAGGTGCCTCCAGCACGCCATACCCGCCGGGCAGTTCCCACTTCTTCCCCAGGACCACCCTGTGTCCGCCTCCACCTCCAGCCCAGGTCAGCGGGGTGCTGGGCCTGCCCTCTGGCCTCTGGCCTCTGACACCCCGTTTACAAAACCCACGTTCCCTGGGTGTCTGGGGAACGGCCTTAAAAACGCAGGTTTTTGCAAAAAGCATGAAGAGCAGATAAGTACTTTCCAGATACTTTCCCAATTGTGTGTGTGGTGGGGGGGTGGGGGAGAAGGAGGAAGAAATCAAAGGAGCTGGCCAGGACGCCGCTGGGCCTCCCCTTACAATGACCCCTCCCACGGCCAGTCCATCCCAGAAAACCACTTACAGGTTTCCAGTCTGTGCTGCAGTGTCCCTTGCCCAGTGAATCCTGAATACGGGATGTGGCCATAAATTGCAACAGGTTGCTCTACGTTACTAAATTCTTGGGCATTCTCCTCAAAAGGTGAAGCCTCCTTTTGATTAGATGAAATTTCACCCAGAAATGCCCCTCTGGGGAAGTCTCCGGGTTCCCAGACCCACCGACCGCAGCCTCCTTCTCGGCTTCGGGTGCTGGTCACAGGCGGCCCCTCCTGCGGGCTAGCAGGGGCTGCCAGGTGCCCACAGGTGCGAGCTGGCCCGAGCAGGGCCTGTGGGGGGTGGGGGTTGTGCAGTCTGACCTGGGCCTCCCCCCCGTCCCGCTAAGCTGTGAGCTGATTGTGCTTTTCTCAGAGAAAGCTGAAATCTTATAAAAATCCTCTTTCTTACGGTAAACGAAATGCCTGTTCATTCTAGAAATAAAATAAGATAAAGAGCCCTCCACCCACGGCAGTATCCCCTTAACAGAGGGGTTAGCTTTGGGGCGCGTCCTCTGGGACCCCTAAACAGCGGCTTGGAGGAGGGCAGAAAAGGGTGAGGAACAAGCCTGCGTCCAGACGCCAAGAGGCGAGCTTCCCACCGCTTTCCTCACCTACAAAATGGGGCGACAGCTTAATGCCCCAGGGGTGCCGCGAGCACAGAGGGCGGAGGGCGCAGGCAGGCGCCCGGCACCTGCCCTCCCACCTGCCCTCCCACCTGCCCACATCCCCGCAGTTGGACCCACTGGAGGCTGCACGGCTCAGGGCCGGGAAAGCTGCAGAGGGAGGCACGGAGCCAGCTGGGGAGGAGGACCAGGCCGCCAGGGAGGGCCCAGGCCGGTGGCCAGGCCGCTGACCAGCGGGAGAAGTTGGGCACGTGACCGTCAAGTACCCAGAGCTTTGGGGGATAAACACGCAGGGGCCCTCCCCTTCCCCGTCTGCAAGCCCCTCCCAGACCAGGCCTGTGGCTGGTCACCGGAGCGGTGGGGACGTCCTGAGTAGGCCCCGCTCCTCCCCTGTGTGACCCCCACTTGAGGCAGCCACAGCTGGACAGGATGGCGGGACCCTTCCAGCCGGGCAGCTGCCACCGAGCCCCAGCGCCTTGAACAACCACGAAGCAGAGGCGGCCGGGAGGGGGCCGGGCGCCTCTGACCGGAAGACCCTGTGGGCTGGGTCCTCTGGCTGCCCTCTGCCTCGGGGGGCGCCCCTCCCCAACAGATCAGGTCTGCAAGGGTCTGGGCAACTCGGGCTCCCAGGAACACCCTGGGCTCCATGGCCTCAGCTCAAAATACCCACAGCTTGGGATTTTCCGTCACACAAAATAAGATATTGGGGGGAAATTCTTTGCATGAGCCACTCGCCCGGGATGCAGGCCATTTCCAAGCATCAGAACCCCACTGGTGTTCCCCGGTGCCCACAGGGAGCCTCACTGTGCCCCCGGCCCACCCCCAGGTCTGTGGCACAGAGCGCAGCCCAGGGACGGCGCAGGGGCCTGCTGAAGGCCCGGCCGGCATCTGCCGAAACCGTCTTCTGAAAGAAACTGGGCCGAGAGCAAAGGGCAAGAAGCTCAGCTCCCCAGCGCTGCGGGCTCTGAGGTTTTGGACGTAAGGATTTCAGTTCAGCGCATGGGAAAAGGGAGGTGGGGAGTTGGAATGCTCCTGGATGGGGAAACTGAGGAACGACTTCTTTTGCAAATCCCCGTTTTCATTACGTGAGAAACCGCCCTCGAACCCCAAATCTCTCGCCTGGCCCAGCGGTCCTGGGGCCGGCGACGCGAGGGTGGGATTGGAGGACCGAGATGCTGTAGGAGGAGGGGTCCGGGGAGCGACACCGGCGCCCCAGGTCCTCGGACCCCGCGCGCCTGGCACCGCGCGCCCTCGGGCGTCTCCCCAGGGGTCTCCATCCCGGGGGCGCCTACCGCGGACCGCCCTAAGCAGCCCCCGGCTTCTCGGCGCCCGCCCTGGGGCACTTACCCGGGGCCGGCGGACACGCGGAGGTCAAGCGCACCCGCGAGGGGAGCCGGAGCGGTGCCGGCGCGCAGGGGAACCCGCCGGGACGCGGAGCGCTCGCATCTCCGGGACCAGGTGGCAGCGGCGCGGGGCGCTGAAGGACGGCCCCCTCGGCACTCGAGCCAGCCCCGCCCGGCGGCCAGAGCCCGGGGAGGCGGCAGGGGGCGCCCGCGCGCAGCCCCGCCTCCGCCCGTCCGTCCCGCCCACACGCGCTGCGCCCCTCGCGCCCCCCGAGTCCGGGCTTGCAGGAGTGGTTCGTGCCCTGAGCCCTGGAGCCCCCCGGAACGGTTTGGGCCCTGCGCCCCTGGAGCCCCCTGGGTCTGCGCGCGCTGGGGTGGTTCGCGCCGTCTCTCCGCGCTGCGCGCTTGGGTCGAAGTCGGATCCCCACACAGACGCTTGTCGAACCCCCGCCCCAGTCTCCCGCCCCCTTGCCCCCCGACCTCGCCCCCTCGGCTCCGCCCGCCTGACCGAGGCGCGGGGCCCAGGCTCCCCTGGCCGCCCTGCCCAGTCCGTACCCGTTACGTGGGGACAGCGTGCCCCGCCCCGCCTGCTCCACGGGGTCGTTGAGAGAATAAAAAAGAGGGGCTAAAGTGTTTTGCAAACTATAAAATATTAATATCACACTCTTCTGACCCCGGGTTCCCTCCTGGGAGTTTGGCCGGGGCCGACTCAGCAGGCGCGACATGTGCGCGGGCCGAGCAGGTCGTTCGGGACGCAGAGGTGCTCGGCCCCCTGCGTGGGCAGCTGCGCGCGTGTCCCGCTCTCGCCTCCCCTCTTGGCTCCCGCCTGCGCCCGCACGTCCTGACCTGAGCTCACACACACCCCGCCTGGGACCCCCGCGTCCGAAGGGCAGCGACACAGGCCCGGCCCGCCCCTCCCGGGGTCCTCACCGGGGCCCGCCCTGGGTCCCCGTTCCCCCACACCCCGTCCAGAGCCTCGGTGGTCCTGGGGCCGTCGGGCCGTCGGCAGCGCGTCCCGGCCGCGGCCTCTGTGAGTCTCTGACGCCCACGCCTGCCCCCTGCAGTCCGCTCCGGACCCCGCGCAGGGGAGGGTCACTCTCCCCGCCGCCCCCGTCCAGGCTCCGCTCAAATCCCGTCTCGCCGCCTGGCCTCGTGGATGCTCCATGACGGACCAGCCGCGCCGGCCGCTGGGCCCTTGCGTGCGGTTTCGCGCCTACCAGGCTCTTCAGAGACTCTCACGGGGCAGCTCCCCTCCCGCGTCCAGCCGAGGCCACATGCAGGAGCCCAAAGCACGGGCCAACTCGGTTCTTACATGATAACCATAAATAAATTAAAAAAAAAAAAAAAAGGGCGGCTATGCTGTACATTAGCTAAAATGAGTGCTCAGTCGTGTAATGTGCTTTATGCCTCTGCGCCTATAGGTGAGCTTTAATTTCTTTTCACGTTTTAAAATTTCTAATTCCCGAACACCTCTCAAGAAGCATGCGACACTTTTGTCCCCTGCAGAGCATCGTATTGGGGGGGGGGGTTACTTGGAGTCACAAAACTCTTCAATGAGGTGAAATGAGGTGGGTCTCCCTGGTTGGGAGGAACTCAGGCCCCAAAATAGTGAAATAGGGGGTGGGGACCCCCATCTGCACCCTCAGAACCCACAGAGGGCACTACCGCCACATCTCAGCGAACCCCCTTCTAGCTTTGCCATCAGGCCCGAGTCACCCCACCTGCCTGGTCCCACAGGGAGATACCAAAACGAGATGCTTTGTTGTCTCCCTCCTGCCAGGAGCAAGGGTGGATGGACTGCCCAGCCCAAGGCACAGAAGTGTCCCTCAAACTGCCGCCCACGTGCACAGGACCCACCCCCAGCTCTGCTGGCCCCCAAAGCCTCCCACCCTCCCCAGACTCTCTGGCAGCCAGAGGGGCTGAATGGCTGGCTACAGGGGAGCCTTCCCAAGGAGGCGAGATCCTGAAAGCCCCTGGATTTAGGGGCAATGTGCCCCTAAGCCTGGGTTAGAGCCCAAGCCCCTTCGTGGGCAACCCTCAGTGACCATGGGCGTC
>JAQZBX010106099.1:0-10773 GCA_029593785.1 Cabassous unicinctus
GAAAAGCAAAAGACCTGAATTGAGAGGGAAGCAAAAGTTCCAGAAGTATATGTATTTATTTACTTGGTTGTGACAAATGTGGCCCAAAAGCAAAATGGGAGAAAAATATTTTCAATACGTTCTGCTATGTTATTTGCATATTTAAATGGAAAAATTAAAACTTGATGCCTACTTCATATTCTATCCAAAATCAATTGCAGATCACAACAGAACCCAAAATTCACAATCAATAAGGGAGGAGATAGCTGACTTGAGCTAAATGTGCACTCAAATGTGATGTCATTGGAAAGGATACCTCCAATGGGCCACCTCTTCCTGTTTCCTAGTATGCCTTTTAATTTTTTGTTGATGTCTAGGCATCTGAAGATGTTAGTGAATTTACTCTGAAGGCCAATTCCTCCCTCTATTTCTTATTGTTTTTCCCCCATAGCTCTTCCTTGATATTTGGTTCAGTTTAGCCTAGGTCTTTTAAATTGCCCAGTTAAGTTATGAAAATTGTGCCACAGACACTCTAGTGGGGCTCAAATTTTCTTCCAGTGGTAGGATACAAGGAGAATGAAGTTTTTCTCCATGCAATGTCCAGACTGGCCAGCAGATGGTGCACTTCAGCACACCTCTCCAAGGACCTGTTTGAGTTTGGGCTTTCCTGGGTTCCTGCCTTGGAACTCCAGAACAGAGGTTCAAAGCAGGTTCTTCTGGCCCAGTACGCTAAAAGAGAAGCACCCCAAATCCCCTTCCTTTTTCCTTGAAACAGCTGACAGGGAGGAATATGTCTGTTCCCCTCTCAAGCCCCTTCCAGCTGCAGCAGGGGCTTAGTAACTCACTTTTCTCATTTTAGCTTCTTGGTCTCTCTGTCCATCACCCTCCAGGGAGCTGTGTAGCATTCTCCTAGTCTGCTGACCACCACAGCAGTTGCCCCGGATAGCTTTTGATTCTTTCTCCATTGTTTTTGTGAGAGTATTGAACTATGCCTGTTAGTTAGACACTGTTTTCCCACAATTGTACATTCCTATATTTTTAAAATTAAAATACACTTCACATACAGAAAATTCACACTTTTAGCATACACAATTCTCTGGTTTTCAATAACTTACGAACTTACACAATCATTGTCATTGTGTAATTTCAAAAATGTTAATTATCCCATAAAGAAAGTCCATGTCTATTGAGTTACTCTTCACTCCCTTATCCCCAGACCCATGTCAAGCAATATTTTATTTTCTTTATATACACATTTGCCAATTTGGGACATTATATACAAACTGCATCATACACTATATGGTCTTTTGTGTCTGGCTCTTTTCACATAGCATAACAATTTCATGGCCATTCCTATTGCAGCAGATAGGAGTGCGTTACCCCTTTTTTTTGCTGATTTTCTATTTTTAGATATAAGATATTTGATATCAGTTCATCATTGATGGACATTTGGGTGTTTTCAATTTTGGGCTATTAAAAATAATGGTGCTATGAATATATATAAGCAAACACACACTCTTCCTCATAATTTGATTGATATAACTAAATTGACAGATTGATTTGGCAAAAAATAACCTATGTACAATATGAAGTCTTCCTTAATCTTTTCCTCTCCCCCCCACCCCATAGCTGTTCTATTTCTGAAGTGTTTGACTTGATTAAACACTTCATTAGCTGAATTTCTCACTCTCGTATTTTTTTGGTTGACATTGGGAACACGTGCTATAGGTCTTAGGAAATATAATTTCTATGCACATGAAGATAACTTGATTGAGAACATAATTAGAATGTGCTTTCCTCAACAATTTTTAAACCTGGCTCTACAGACTTCTGGATTTAAGAGTTGAGGGATGGATTTGTGATGGCCCCTGAAAAGACAGTTGCTCTTGCTGCTGTTGCCTGGACATGACTGTCTCTTATTATTTAAGACCCATATCAAAGCTACTTCTGGCTAAATGGCAATTATTCCTTGACAGTTTCCCTTACATATACCGAACTATTTGTCCCATAAGTTGTCTCAACCACAAATGAATCACACGTTTTTTAATATATCATTTGTTTGGTTGTTAGAGTTGCTGCATAGATACAACCCATTATCCTCATGTGGGGTGATTTCTCTCTCTCTTTACTAGTGCTGTCTTCCTTTCCTCCAGTTTACACCTTTCATCCCACATTTCACTGGGAACAAGTTGGTGCATGCAACCATTAGCAGTCAGTTTGATTTCTGGTGAATAACCATTGACTCTTTTGTGCTTCTGGTGTTCTTCGGTCAATATGAGACTCAGTGGCGTCTGTCTGCTTCTCCTAAAACAGTCTTGGATAACATGAACTGTTGGTGGTTATTTGTACATTGTCTTAATTCTTGCATTTTAGAAATTCTTCATAATGCCTTACCATCTGTTTTGGTGGGGAATGTCATATTCTTTTTGTTGTTAAATTCCCTCGTTTTTGTGATGGGATTCTAAAATTCTGTCACCATTTTTACCAATTTCTCAGAATTCATCCTTCATGCTTGAAAGAGAGTTATGTTTGCTAAACAGTTTTAATTTAAATTTTACTTATTGCTAGTTGTTTTTAGATAGGCCCGTAAAAAGAAGTAATTGAGTAATGGGGGAAAGAAGAGAGCTTGCTGAGAAACGGGAGAGAAGGACAGAAATATGCCCTTAGAGTTTATGTGGTCTCCTCTAGGCAGAGAGTGTGAGATTTGGCCTGTGTGTTTACCTTGTTAACTATTAATTATTCCTCCTCTTGCTAATGTTTGGGGAGGGGCCCCAGCTGTTTGCTGTTCTGATTGATTACCCCAGTTGTCAGTTCACCCGGGAGGCCCAATTTTGAGGTCCCTTTTGAACCTATCTGGGGCTTTCCTTCTTGTTCCAACTGAGATTCTTAACCCCAGATCTCAGCCTTCTTCTCAGGAGGTTTCCGGGGAGGGGGTGGTGGTATCTCAGGGCCATGTGTTCTGTCGGCCATGTTGTCTATTGGCCATGCTGTCTACAAGGGCCAGCTGCCTTCCCCCTTTCACCATAACAACCTGCCTCAACTAACTTTCAGAGAGTTCATGCCTTTATTCTTAAGGGGGCACAGAGAGGGGATGGTCATTCTTCTTTAGCTACTTCCTGCTGGTTAGGGCAGTAATCCCTGCCTGACAATGTGCAAACCTCTCTGGCTATTCTATTGTGGTTGAGTGAAGACAGGTCTGGCATCCTGGTTGGATCTGGATGAAATTCCCCACAAAATAAACAAACTCAGTAAGAATTTTGAAGATACATGGTTCCACTTAAAGACTAAAGATGATGTAAGGAGGCCCAAAGAGGGGTCAGCCATCACATACTAGATCATAAGAGTGAGAAAGGCCAGGTGCCTTCAGAAGCTGCACCCTCCCTAAGTTGATGGGAAACAGCATTCTTCCTTGAGTTTTCTTTATGATTTTGGTCAACTCAGGAGAGATTGTGGTAGGCATGCTGTGTTTTGGTATAAACTGTCAACCTTGGTTCCCACAGCAGTGGTTATGCTTAGGACAGCTAGGAGAGGCACAAAGAGAGGTGCTGCCCAGACACAAACTCAGAAAGACAGGATAGGCAACTGCAGCTCAAAGAGAAACTTATTCATTGATGAGTTCATTAATTAGTAATAAGTACAGTACCTATATCTCTTCTATTCTAGATCATGTGCAGAGGGATATTGAACATGTTGAAAGTCCTGGTAAATCTAATTCATTTTCTAAGTGCTTAATGAATATACCTGTGAGATAAAGGAGTGGCTCTCTTAAGTACTGTCTGTTTTGCTTGCATTGTGTTTGTCTTTTTGCTATCCTTATATTTAGCTTTTTGAAGAAATCACATAGAGGCTTTGATTTTAATTTTTGTGGATGCTTTAGTCTTCTCTTTCACTCCCTTATCTATTGGTTCCACTACAATATAGCTAGAAATAAATTTTATCATTCATTTTGCTTCTTTAAACTGAGGATTGTTTTAAAATCTTTAAGTCTGCTTATTTTATAAAGTGCTTCATACGTGTTTGGTATCTCCAAACTATACACTCCTTCTGCTACTTTTTGAAGATAATTTTGACCCTTGATCAGGGTAAGTGGTATCCTCACTTAGTTTTGAAGTATAAATATGAGCTATATATTCGAATTTTTACATTAATAATCTGCAGAAGATGGTATGAAGGTGATTTGACTTATCCATATGCTAAGAATGTAACAATTTGGATGGATTTAATGCTCTTTCTCTCTTGGGATCATCATTCTGAGAGTATGGCACAATTCAAAAGCCTCGATTATATGAGAAAAGGGGACAGATATGCATTATTCAGGAAGTCATTTGATAGTAACTATCAAGTTCCCACCAAGCTCCAACACAAACTGCCTTAGTTTTTTATTCTCTTGGGCATCAACCTAATTTTTCTATTTCCCTCTTTTAATTGAAGATAAAGATTTTTTGCCCACAGTAGAACACATGATTTTTTGAGTACAACTGTGGCTCTCTCATGTTCAACTCCTCCAATTAGCCAAGTAGAAAGGAAGGCCCTCAGTGGGGTCAAACCAGTGAAGCACGAAGAGTATAGATTAGACACAACCCAAGGGCTACCTGATTCCAGGGTGGTCTTCCCAGTGGAATTCCAGTTACAAGTTTAATAGTGTTTTGATTTTCATGATTTGTTAAGATTTTTGTTGTGGTGGTAGTTGTTATCCATAGAGAACTTGCTATAAGTCGAGAGCTCAGAAATATTTTTCAGAACGTGCTTACTCTAAATAATCCATATTGTGATGTTTTCCAGTAAAAGGGCATTTCTGAATGTCTTGTCTTCTTAAACTGCATTTTAATTGTTTAGAAATGTATTAGTCAGCCAAAGGAATGCTGGTGCAAAATATCAGAAATCTATTGGTTTTTATAAAAGGGCATTTATTAGGGTAGAGCTTATAGTTACCAGGCCATAAAGCATAATTTTTTTCCCTCACCATGTCTGTTGTCACATGATGGAGCAAGATGGCTGCTGATGTCTGCAAGGGTTCAGCCCTCCCTATTCTTCTGAAGGCTCTGTGGTCTCATCTTCTTCCAATATCTGCTGAAGGCGGGGATATGTCTTGTCTCCCTCCAGGGGCTGGTTTCTCTCTGGGCTCAGCTGCTTTGCTCTCTCTACAAAGCCAGCTGGAAACTATCAAGTGAATGGCTCCTCTCTCTTCCTGGGGCCATTGCCATGTCTAATGGAGCATTTTCTCATTCCTCACATATCTTCTTCTCTGTGTGTTTACTTCCTGTGAAACCAGCATTAAATTCCAACCTCCCTTTTCTGCAGTGCTGTTTGTCTGTGAGTCCCTGCCAACCAAGGGGACAGATACTCAACAACCTCCTGATGTTGCCCAAAGTATTATAATTTAATCAAGGAAAAGTGACACCTCTGAATCTAATATAATCTAGGATGCCCAGAGGAATAGAACAGTTTACAAACATAATCCAATATCTATTTTTGGAATTCATAAATAATACTAAAATGCTATGTTCCACCCTCTGAATTTCAAAAAACATTTCAGTATTCAAAACACTTATTTCAGTAGCAATGATGAGTATAAAACAATTTATCTGCTTCCAATACACAAATGGGCATACAAAAGATAAACATTTCCATGCATGATTGTGAGGAGAAATTGGCAGGAAATAACAAGTCATGAGTCCTCTACAGTTCCGTAAATCTGCAGGGTAAACTTCATTAGATGACAAACTCTGAGAATCATTCTTAAGATGACAGTTTCTTCTCCCTGGGACCACATGGGGACCCACCTTTTCCAGAGGCTTGCCCAACGGGCATTTTCTTGGTTCCACCTTCATCAATCATCTGGGTGGCATCCAAGCTCCAGAGCTCACCCTCCAAGAGTGTTGGGAAGACAGCCACACTTTACCCAATCTTTTGGTTAGAGTCTTAACCCCCCTAGTACAGTGAAGTGAAGCCAACATTCTCCCAAACATTTGGCATACAGGCCCAACCCTCTCAGAACTCCGAGTAGTCAACCTGGCCTTCCTGCATCCATGGGGGACAGGTCTGCCCCTCTCAGACCAATGGGACATCGACTTCAACCTCCTGAAACCCTGGGGAATGGGTTCCATGCTCTCTGTACCCTGGGGTGGCAAAACTCAACCTGAACATTGGGCAGGAACATCCACCATCTTCAACTGCTGGGACAAAATCACCCTGTCTGTACACAGGGATGGGGTCCTTCTCTTGGCCCAAGAATATATCTTCATTCCAAATCTCACTTTCCATGGTTTTCCTCTTAAAGTTTTTTCCCCTTCCATTTCTCCCCCTACATGTCCTTTTTTGTCCAAGTTAACAATGATTTTATTCATATATCTCTCTTGAAAACCTTGTTGTTTTCGCATGCAAGAAGCAGGGATCCAAGACATCAGACAGTAAGAATTTCCACAAGTCTTTTGTAGATCATTGCATCTTCAATCCTGATTTCCAAAAACCGAGTTTAGTTAAGTACTCAAATGGGTCACTATTTTCTGTGGGTTTGAGTTCCAGAGGCTTGGAATTTCTGGAATCACTTTCTGGTTCCTTTGTGCCCAGTAATTCATTCCTCAGCTTATCTCACTTCTCTAGCATTTTACTATAAGCTGCAAAGAAAGCCAAGCTGCATTCTCCATGCTTCCTTTGGAAAATTTTTCAGCTAAATGTCTGTGCTTGCCATTTTCAAATTCCGCCTTCCATAAAACACCAGGAGTTAAACTTGCTAAGTTCTCTGCAACTTTAAAACATGGATCACCTTTCCTAGAGTTTCCCATAATACTTTCATCATTTCCTTCTAAGGCCTCATAAAAATGTCTCTTTAGCATCCATATTCCTATCAAGAATCTTTTCAAAGCATTGTCAGCGTTTTCCATTAAGCATCTCAAAATTCCTCCAAAAAATACCCATTGTCCACTTGTAAAATCATTCTAGCATTTTGGGAATTGCAAAAGAACTTCTCCTCTCCTTGGTAACAAATTCTGTTTTAGTCAGCCAAAGTGGTGCTGATGCAAAATACCAGAAATCTCTTGCCATTTATAAAAGGGTATGTATTTGGGATAAAAGCTTACTGTTACAAGGCAATAAAAAGTACTTTCCTAATCAATGTCTGTTGCCATGTGTTGGATTAAGATGGCCACCAACGTCTGCAAGGGTTCAGCCACCCTCTTCCCCTGAAGTCTCAGTGGTCTCAGCTTCTTCCAGTATCTGCTGTAGGCTGGGATATGTCCCATCTCCCTCCAGGGGCTCATTTCTCTCTGGGCTCAGCTGCTCTGCTCTCTCCACAAGGCCATGAACTATCAGGTGAAAGGCTCCTCTCTCTTCTCAGGGCTTCTGCCATGTCTAATGGAGCATGTTTCCTTTCCTCATGTATCTGCTTCTCTGTATTTACTTCCTGAGAATCCAACATTAAACTCCAATCTCCCTTCTTCGCAGTGTGTTTTTTCTGTGAGTCCCCACCCACCAAGGGGGCGGGGACCCAATGTCCTCCTGATGTGGCCCAATCAAAACCTAAATCATGATTTAATCATGCAAAAGTGAAACCTCTGAATCCAATATAATATAAGCTGCCCAGAGGAACAGACCAGTTTACAAACATAATCCAGTGTCTGTTTGTGGAATTCATAAATAATATCAAACTGCTCTAAGTACTTACAATTAACTTTTGTTTTGGGCTGACTTAGAAATTTTAAAATACAATTCATATCAAACACTTCTGGGGGGATCCCTCATTATTTTTAAAGAAGTTTAATTTTATTCAGAGAAAGATGATTAGTTATTAAGTCCCTTTATAAAACAAATAAAAAATTAAAAAAAAAAAAAGACAATGAATATCACAGTCTCTTGTCCCAGTTACTTTTCAAGTTTGGCTTCCATGGTGCAACTCTTTAAACTTTCAGCTCTTGCATTCAATACAGACCTCCATAGATTAAAATGCTATTTACTTCATTATTTCATGATTTCTTAATTTTAGACATTTAATTTGATGCTTTTGTGTGGCCAGTAATACTTGACTTTCATAACCAAAGTAATTATCATGCAATAATTATTTTTAAAAATATTCTCTGATGAATTTGGAGAAAATTGTGTTCTATAGTGTGCCAGCTTGATATTATTTATGAATTCCAAATATGTATATAGTATTTTGTTTGTAAACTGGTCTGTTCCTCTGGGCATATCCGATGGTATTGCATTCAGAGGTTTTACTTTTACTTGATTAAATTAAGATTGGGGTTTGATTTGGCTACTTCAGCAGGATGTTGAGTCTCCGTCCCCCTGTTGGGTGGACACTCACACAGAGAAGAGAAAACAGAGGAAGAGAGAAAGCTCATCAGAAAGCATCCTGGGGCTCTGGGGAGTGAGATGAGTCTGATAGTCTACAGCTGACCTAGTGGAGAGAAGCGAGCAACTCAGCCCAGGAAGAAATGAGCCCCAGGGAGAGTGATGAGCCTCAAGCCAGAATACAGCTGTAATCAGAAGAGGCTGGGACCATGGAGTCTTAAGAAGAAGGTGAAGTTTGGTCTCTAACAGATATCACCTGCCAACTTGTGTGAACATGTGGCAACAGACTTTGGGTGAGAAAGTGCCTCCTCTGGTACCTTGAGTTGCACTCTTGAGGGCCTTGTGACTATAAACATTACCCCAAATAAATGTCCTTTAGAAAGGCCAACAGATTTCTGATTTTGCTTCAGCAACCTTTTAGCTAAAACATATAATTACACTATTATGATTTGGTAATTATAGTTCTCGGTATGCCAATTTGGTATAAGTGTATTTTAGGTTCTAAAACTTTCTTTTAATCTAATGTTTTCTGAAATATATTAAAACATATGTAATATATGAAATGATTGTTTTTTTAAAATTTAGCTTTATTTGTACATTTATTAATTGAAAATATAAACAATTAAAAACTAAAAAGTAAACACAGATGAACAAATACATACATTTCTCCATTAAATGTAAAGGATAAATATATATATATGTATATATATTTTTGGATCAAACAATATGTTACACAATATATTTGGTTCATAGTAACACATTCATACAGTATTTGTCCTTTTGTGTTGGCTTGCTTCACTCAGCATAATGTCCTCCAGGTTCATCCATGTTGCCATATGCTTTACGACTTCATTTCTTCTTACAGCTGCATAATATTCCATCATGTGAATAGACCACAGTTTGTTTATCCATTCATCTGTTGATGGACACCTGGGTTGTTTCCAATTTTTGGCAATGGTGAATAATGTTGCTATGAACTTCGATGTGCAGATGTCTGTTTGTGTCACTGCTCTCAGTTCTTCTGGGTATATACCCAGTAGTGGTATTGCAGGGTCACGTGGGAAGTCTATATTCAACTTCTTTAGGAACTGCCAAATAGTCCTCCATAGTGGTTGTACCATTTTGCATTCCCACCAACAGTGAAAAAGTGTTCCTGTATCTCCAAATTCTCTCCAACACTTGTAGTTCTCTGTCTTTTTATAGTGGCCCTTCTGATAGGTGTAAAATGACATCTCATTGTAGTTTTGATTTGCATTTCTCTAATCATCAGTGATGTTGAGCATTTCTTCATGTGTTTTTTTGCCATTTCTACTCCTTCCTTGAAGAAATGTCTATTCAAGTCTTTCATCCATTTTTAAATAGAGTCATCTGTCTTTTTATTGTTGAGTTGTAACATCTCTTTATATATCCTGGATATTAAACCCTTATCAGATTTGTGATTTCCAAATTTTTTTCCCATTGAGTTGGCTGCCTTTTCACCCTTCTGACAAAGTCCTGTGATGTTCAAAAGTGTTTCATTTTGAGGAGATCCCACTTATCTCTTTTTTCTTTTGTTGCACATGCTTTGGGTGTAAGGTCCAAGAAACCACCACCTACTACAAGGTCTTGAAGATGTTTCCCTACATTTTCTTCTAGTAGTTTTATGGTCCTGGCTTTTATATTTAGATCTTTGATCCATTTTGAGTTGATTCTTGTATAGGGGGTGAGATAGGGGTCCTCTTTCATTTTTTGGTTATAGATGTCCAGTTCTCCCAACACCATTTGTTGAAGAGACTGTTTTTTCCCATTAGCGTGGGCTTGGTAGGTTTGTCAAAAACCAGTTGACTGTATAGGTGAGGGTTTATTTCTGGGTTCTCAAGTCCATTCCACTGATCGATGTGTCTATCTTTATGCCAGTACCATGCTGTTTTGACCACTGTAGCTTTGTAATATATTTCAAGGTCAGGCAGTGAAATTCCTCCCACATTGCTCTTCTTTTTTAGAATGCTTTTGGGTATTCAGGTGCACTTACCCTTCCAGATGAATTTGGTAATTGCCTTCTCTAATTCTGTAAAGTAAGCTGTTGGGATTTTCATTGGTATTGCATTGAATCTATAAATCTGTTTGGGCAAGATTGACATCTTCACAATATTTATTCTTCCAATCCATGAACACAGAATGTCTTTTCATTTGTTTAGGTGTTTTTAAATTTCTTTTAGCATTGTTTTGTAGTTTTCTGCATATAGGTCCTGCACTTCTTTGGTTAAATTAACTCCTAGGTATTTGAGTCTTTTTGTTGCTATTGAAAATGGAATTTTCCTCCTGATTTCCTCCTCAGGTTTTTCAGTACTAGTGTGCAAAACCGTTACTGATTTTGCATGTTGATCTTGTATCCTGCCACTTTGCTGAACTCATTTATTAGTTCAAGTAGCTTTGTCATGGATACTTCAGGATTTTCTAAGTACAGGATCAAGTCATTTGCAAACAGTGAGAGTTTTACTTCCTTTTTTCCTATTTGGATTCCTT
>JAQZBX010106100.1:0-10785 GCA_029593785.1 Cabassous unicinctus
ATACTTTTGTCAGGATTCAGTTTAAATTTCCTTTATTGTTCTATAAGAAACAACAGCAGCAACAGCTACAACGTCAAACAATTTTACACAGGCCATTAACCCTGTTCCAGGTCACCATTCTTGATTTTTCCTCATTCTTTTCTGGCTATTTGTCTTCTTCCTGATTAAATCCAGGGCATTCAAAGTAGAGCTTTGCTGTTATATGAGGCTGTACCTGAAGTCAGGTGAATAGTTTCGTGGTCTTTATACGACCTCAAGGGTAGACACACTGATCAACAAATAAAACTCAAACTGTTTGTTATGCATCATCATAGGACTATTTTTCAATAGTGGAAACAAATTTGCAATCATCTATTCCATCTCTCTTGCCAGGGCTTCCTCAGTTTCATAAGACTAGAAGTTGATTGTCCCAATTTAGATATATATTTGTAAAGAATAAAAGGAAGTGAAAAGATGGAACTGCCTGCTCGGGAATGGAACCCATGGTGTTTTAACATGATGCTGTACCATTTCAGCACTGCTCCCTCTACCAAGTCCAAATTCTTTCTGAAATTACTGTGGATTCACATGGTTGTCCAGCTTGGCAAGAGCTAGAATTAGCTTTAGGTTAAGAGTAAAATGCTAATTATTATTTAGGAAGATTCCTAAAATGGCCTTACTTCTTGAGGTAAAGGGTTGTGATTTGTGTGATATGCATACATACTCCTTGCCACTACATAGGTGGGTGGCTGTTATGGCTTTAAAAAAGGTTAAGGGTGGAAGATGAAAAATGGCTGGGGGAACTCGAAGAGGGGATCAGTCATGTCAAATACTCAGGTTAGCACAGCTGGGAAAGGTGCTTTTATCCAGGACAGAGGAGAAGCTCATCAGGAAATGTCCACCAACAAAGTCTGCAGATATTGGTAGAGCCAGGGGCCAAGGGTTCGTTGAACTTAAAAGCAGGGCAGAGTCCATGTCCTGAGTGAAAAGCGTCTTGATTTTCCAGGGATTGATGGAGCTGAGATGAAGAGCTCAACTAACCTCATTGGGAATTAACTTCCATAAATTAATCAAGCAAACAAGAATATTTATCTAGATGATTAATATGAGAGGAGAAACTAGCCTGAAGGAGAATGAAGATAGGGAAATCCTGGAAGACGTTGCAAAATTAAACTACTTAAGTTTTTGTTCCTATATTCAGTGCATAATACACACATGCTTAATTTCTTTTACTCTGAAGTGAAATTAACTCTGCTCTTTAACAATGGGCGAGTGCCACAAACTGTAAGAGTCTTTGTAGAGAACCAACACAATCACAGAAAGGAAAGGTCATAAATTCCAGGGTTTTGATTTTTGGAGCACATTCTAATTACAATACTGGATAATTAACATCTAGTAGCAGCATAATACAAAAATGCAGCACCAAACTATTTAAAGTTCATATAATGGGAAATACATGTTTGAAAATTGTAAAAAAAAAAATAGGCAATTTAGATTTTATTTTTAACAATCAAAACTCTCATTTCTTCATCACTGTCATCAACTGTAAAATATATTATGGTACATTCACCTTACATTCCCAAAGTGGATTGTCATTTTTATTTTCTATGAAATATGTCTCTCTATATGTAGGTATATGTTCATATGTTCACAATATGCTAGAGGCAAGAGAAATCTTCATTACATACATTTCACTTAAAATAACCGAAACACTAAAAATAGTGGGAACACTGTCTTTTAAAACATATCACAGTAGATTGTTCACACAATGTAGATATATTTGGATAGCTCTTTCATTATTAATGCTATCTAATACCAACATACAATTTATAAATGCTGAGATCTTCATCTTACCTTTAAATAAATTAAGAGTTTAGATTCAATAAATACAATACAAAAAATAATTGTAAAACACAGACTGCAGATTAAATCCAGGGCATTCAAAGTAGAGCTTTGCTGTTATATGAGGCTGTACCTGTACCTTTTGTACCATCCAAAAGGTCTTAAGGAAGAATCAGGCATAAAGGGGTTTGAATGCATACAGGGAATCAAGGATTCCCAAGGCAAAAAGAATGAACTGACAAGCTCCCTGAAATGTTATTATGAATCCAGAGAAATATGTTACTGAGGAAAAGAAGGCTCTGCCACCTCTTCATGGCTCTGTTTCATTTGAATTTGGCATTAAAATCATGAACAACTAGAAAATTTCCCCACGAACAGGAGAGAGAATCATTTCTCACAAGGAGGCAAGACATGGGTCCAGAAGGTCGATGTTTATTTTTCAGCACTTACATTTTTTTCTGATGATCAAAGGCATAAAAACCCAAAATTTCAACAGGACCCCTGTGCCCATCTGATAAATCACACAACACTGGGTGGCAGGAAAATCCCCGACTCCTGATCGAAGGCACTGGGCCAACATTCTAATCCTGTTGGCGTAAAAGGAAACCCCAAATACAGTAACTGGGGGAAGGGGGTTTCTTATACCTAGACTCAGTTATGGAAGTTGCTTTTTATATTTCAAAAGAAATAAATGCTAAGTTTCTCAATGGGATCGGACCTATGTTTGCCTTATAATAAAGGCACTTTTATAGTTTATCTCCATTTTCAAACCATGTCGTATATGATCTCAATTGCTTCTCACACACACACAACTTCTGAGGAAGCCAGGATAGGCACTCAAGTCCTCATTTCAAAGACCAGGAGAACTGATCTGACTTGTCCACAGTCACACTAAAGAATAGGGAAGGACATTTGCAGAACTTAGCTCTATAGAAGGGTTACTTACTTTTAAGAACAAGGGCTTGGAAATAGTTGTTTTCTGAAGAATGGTGCACTTTGGAGGGGTTAAAAAAAAAAAAGAAAACTGAATTCAAAAGAAGAAGAAAAGGAGAGACAAGTGGTGCCACTTGGCAGTTAGTATTGTGAACTTTAAAAAAAGTAATCAAAGTGCATTTTTTTGTGAAGAATATAGAAATAAAAAAAATATATTGAAATACTTCAGAGCTCCAAACAGTCTCATTTTGGCATTCATAAATACGTCTTTAAGGAGTTACTGAGGCAGACTCTGATGCACAAGCTGACCAAGAAATTTTTATATAAATTTGACATTTCAAGAAAGACTGGTTTATAAGTTGGTAATTCTCCAACCATTTTCAGGATCACACCCCTGCCCCATCTCTCCCCCAGCACAATACAGTTACATTAAAGTATTTGTATATTTGACTCTTTTGGTAGTTTTCTAAGGTGTGATTTTACAAAATATCATTAATGAATATTTTTGCTGTGTCCTTAGAACAATCAGTTTTTTCTTTCTGGATCCAAGCTGAGAAGTGGTAGATTGCAATGAATTTAGAGCCTTTATAATTTTAAATTTAGATTCTACTTGGACAGATGCCAGAGAAGAAAAAATTTTTTCAAGACCATATTAAATTTAGAAAGCTGTCATATTTCACATAACCTTAAGAAAATTCAGTGACTCTTAGTTTGATAGTTTCGTAAAACAAAATTATACTAATTCCATCGAAAGGATTCCACTGCCTAAAACGGTAATCTATGAACTGGAAGACTTAAGTTCAATGTTCTGTTTTATGACACTTTGAACTATAGATTCTTATATTTATCAGTAGATGTGTTTTAAAGAAAGAGTTGAGTTAAAAACAAGGCCATTCATGACACCATTGTATAACATAAAGCAAAAATTATATAAATCCTTTTTTTCCTCCTTGGGTACCTCCTGTCGCAGTCCACCTGCCCTAACATTCATACTATAAATGCCCCACTGACAGTATCTCCCTGGCCCTCAAATAAACAAGTGATAGACCACAAAGTAATTAATGCTTTGGCATGCAGGAAACTGGACAATTCTTCGAGCTCTTTTGAGGTAATGGAATCTTTCATCCTCGTATTCTAATGGCTAAGATAGAAGTCTAGAAAGCTGAATTAAGAGACAAATGGAGTATTGGTCACTGGATTTATTAAACACTGTTCTGAAAAGGATGGTTTATATGGTTATATGATTACCACATATCCCAAAGGCTTCTTCAGTGGAATTCTTATTGTTATGTGAAGAAATTAAAGACATTAAGGTTGTTGTGTGATTAGGACAAGCCAGTTTCTCAAGGGCATTGTGTACTCACGACAAATTGGATTTATTACATGTTTTCAAAAAAAGTATCTGCCATACAGTAGGTGCTCAAGACATATTTGATGACTGACTGAATGTTTAAGATCTGTGATTTAGCTCAGTGAGATTATAAGCAAAAACAAACGTTAAAAAACAAACAAACAAACAAACAAAAAAACACCTAACCAATTGCAGGTTAATTATCACCAAAAGGCCAGGTTATTTTCCCTTGTGTGTGGAATTTTAGACCTCTTCAAACTATGAGAGGATTAAGTTCAAATGTTACTGAACTTGGTGGTGTATACAATTCCATATTAGCACTGTTTATCAGACACCCTCTTATTTCCATCATAATTTTACTATAATGATATGATTGTAGGCTTTTTATCTATAAATAACTTTTCTGAAGATAAAGTAATCCATTCTCTCTGTTGTTCTTCAAGCTTTTCTGCCAAGCATTTAATTAAGATAGGGTCCACTCTAGAGTCAAATTTATTAGCAAACCAATGTCCATCTTTCATAAGCCACCTTAATTCTGCTGCTCCATAGATACACACACTTCGGAGATGAGAGCCAGTGCAACTGGGATAGAAAAGGCCTTCATGATAATTCCATTTGACAAGACGGGTCTTACTCTGTAGGTCAGACACATCTTGGGCTGACCTGGAAATTTCCCCAGGTATTCCTGGTACCCGAATTAAGGTAGCCCAAAAGTGCTCATCAGGTGAGTATGTATCTTTAGACCAGGTAAAAAAGTCTTTAACGAGGGAGTTGTTGAAAATATATTTAACAAAGGCTTGACTTAAGACAAAATAAGCACTGCCAACAAATATCTCAATGTTATGGGGGGGTGCTTCCTTGGAGATGTTTGTCCTTATTGGTAGCTTCATGTATTCATAAGGCACCTGTCTGAGTTCATGGTGATAAGTGAATCTTTCCTTTTTACTGTTTGTTGGTTTCACTGTCTCTAGCATATTTGCTCCATCAAGTTTCTTCAACTCTGACACTAATTCAAAGTTTGATTTCAGTGGAAAATCTTGCCCACACAGGTTGATAACATATTTCCATTCAACTGAAGATTTGAGAAGGTCTGACAAGCAATTTAAATCAGCTTGGAGTCTGGAAATGTGAGCATATTCCACAGCCTCTAATTTGGAAGCAATGAAAATATTGGAGAAGCACTTAGCCAAGTTGTTCATAGCAACTTTGAAGGTATCAGGTGACTTGTGGTCATAATGGATGCAGTAAATATTGTGACGGCTATATATAGCATGGATTAGTCTTTCAACCATAATTGCATCTTTGTGAACAACCAAAGAATAGGCTATTGGGAATCTTTTCTCCTCCCATGAAACAAGCTTTTGATGGTAACTTCTTATGGTCTGATAAATCTCACAATCATTGGTCATTGCTACAACATCTTCATCATCCAAGTCAATGATGTCTCTTTTTCTTATTTCCAGACTCTTGCCAATTTCCAAAGGCTCCTGTTCATAGACACCTGAACAGTTAACTTCATATTGGAGTTCATCCTTAACATGGGTGTATCTGTTTCTTACAAAAGGTGAAGTACTTAAGTAGTACTCAACCAAGTAAATGCCTCTTTGAGGAAAGAGGAGTCTTCTCACGTTTAGAAGTTTTAACAAGGAGAAGAGCCATAGCATTAAAAATAGGATGAAAACTTTCTGCTGTAGGGGGTATTTTAAACAACATCTGAATCTCTTCATTCTGCAAGAAGAGAAAGGAATAATTCAGTTGAAATATTAAGAGAAAATCAGTTCAGTTCAACCAAAATTCACTGGGTGCCTACCATGTGCCAGGCAGAAAGCTAGGCTCAAAGATGAATAAAACAAGGTTCTTTAACATTTTAAAGAATCCAAAAATAAGGAAATGGATACACGTAAAATAATGGTATTTTACTGTGCTAACTATACCCGATTTTGAGGCCTTGGTTACCAAACAGAATGAAAAATAATATAAACTCCTAAAATATTGCTACTCTGTATCTTAAATCATCTCCATTTCGGTTTAGCATATTTGGGGAGGGATTTCTCTGGTTTGGGCAGAGAAACTGGATGTCCTTAAGAGATGCAAATGGCCTACTTGAGGTAAAAGGACATCTTTTTTTTTTACCCTTTCTGGAAGATAATTAATATATTACTACATACTACTGTCCATAGTTTGATTTGGTTGTATTTTTGCCTGATATTAACATCTTGTAACATTAGCATACATTTGTTCAGTTTCAAAGAAAAACAGTCATATATGCAATATTACCTATATTCATATTTCACATGAGGTTTCACTATGTCATACAGTCCCATGTTACATTTTTAGCTTTCCTTCTAGTAATATACATGACCTTAGACTAAAAGGACATCTTGATTCTTCCTTCAGTTACTGATTAGACCTAGGCCTAAAAGTCAGATGGGTAAAACTCTGTAAATCCCACCTTCAGAAACAAGAGCAGCAGGCAGACACCCAAAGGAGCTATAAGTAGGAATTCGAGACTGTAAAAATTTGTATAGATTGTAAAAATTGGCCAAGTTGAATATGCAAAGTCTGTACATTTCCCCTTAAAAAATTTTTTTTTTGTTAGACCCAATCTCTTCATAGGGATTAGCAGTTTTAGCTGTTAAAATGAAAAGGGCCTGATTGGCATTGTGACTAGGCAGGGGTGTTAAACAGACTACAGGGGCAATTTGGCAATAACTGTCAGTTTTAAATGTACCCACCCTGAAAAATCTCCCCAAAGACATGCATGAGGAAGTTCCCTGCAGTGTTATTTGTTCAGGCTAAAGCCTGAAAACAGGACTGAAAACAGTCCCTGCAATCTGGGACTGATAAAATTATATCCAAACTATGTGAAAAGCCCAGAGATAAATCTGCATGTACTGATGTGGAACAATCTCCAAGATAGACTGTGAAATTAAAAAAGCAAAATGCAGAACTGTATATAGTATGCTTACATGTGAGTCAAAAAAGGGCAAAACATACCACGTCTCTATGTGCATAGAGCAAACTTTTTCTCAAAGGACCAAATAACAAATATTTTTGCCTTTGCAGGCCACACTGTCTGTCATGAGTACTCAACTCTACCTCTGCTGTTGTAGTGGGAAAGCAGCCACAGGCAGAAGGTAAATGAATGGGTGTGGCAGTGTTCCAATAAAATGTTATTTACAAAAACAGGCAGCTGGCTGGATTTGGCTCACAGGCTGTAACTTACAGACCCCTGCTAGAGTATGTCCAGAAGGATAATGTACATACAAGCACTGATGACAGGCATTACTTTTTGGTGGGCAGGATAGAGATTACAGAGCACTAAGGGTCTGGGGAGGAGGGAGATTTACTTATCACTGAATATCCTTTTATACTATCTGAATTTTAAAAATTTGTTTATATTACTTTTTCAGATTAAAAAAGTTATCAGGGAGAGGGCAAAGATGTGTAATTTTGGGGGTAGCAGAAAAGTGGGGGTGGGGGAATCCAGGCAGTTCTAAGGCTCCACAGCTGCTAAGGCACCCATGTGCAATTTCCCAACACATCTCAATAAATCTTAAATGAGGATGTAATGATTATATCCAATTTCATTAGAGGAAAACATCAAAAAATTGATGTAAATAAATTGGAAAGCAATTTATTTTTGTAGGTTATTTCTATATAGATCAATTGAAAAAGTTCTCTCCTAGGAATGACATACAACCTTCCTCATTCACCTCCACCTGAAATCACTATCAGATGTAAAGAGCTACAACTTTGCGACAGTGAACTGTACTCTGCAAATCCATGACCTCCTTAGCCACATCTCCTCTGGTTTGCTCCAGGGCCTTCTCAGCTCTCTGATTTCCTCATGTACACCCTCCCGCACTTGGATTTCAACTCCCACCTGTATTAGTTGCCAACACCTTAATCTCCGGCCCTCTCCTCCTGTCCGTTTCAGATGTGAACATCCAGTTGTTTGAGGCACATCTCCACCTGTATATCCTGCATGCACTCACCCTCAATGAGTCCAGAACTGAACTTGACACCCTCTCCCCAAACTCGCTCCTCCTCCTGTGTTTCCTGCCTCAATTTAGGGCAAAGACCATCCACCCAGTGAACCAAGCTTGAGACCTCAGAGTCACCTGACTCTTCCATTTCCCTCTTGCTTATATTAACAAATCACTTCACAAATATGCCTCGAATCTGTCCTTTCTTCTCCATCCCCACTGCCAGGTCCAGAAAACATTTTGCTGAATCAGTACCAAGGTCAAGGAAATCCTTATCAGGCTCAAAGCTCCTGATCTCTTGTCAGGTCCCAGCCTTCTGCTACTTCAAAGCACACTGAATACAGTACCATCCACTCATGCTCAAGGCCAATATTCCTGCCAGTTGTTACAAAGCTGTGGGAAAACTCACCCCCATGCACGAGGCGAAATAAACAGCACTTCAGCAGTATGAGCACACATTTTGAATTAGATGTTGTGATGAAATAAGACTTAGAAAATTGATCAATCCTAAATAAATGTAATGATATATATATTTAGCCACTGTCCTAATTCATAAGGCATAAATAGGAAGTAGCTTCCATAAATGGCTGAGTTAGAATATGACTTATCCAAAGTAATTTTTTTACTTTTCTTTTCTCAATTTATTGGTCCACGGAATCTCTAATTAGTGTCAGTAAACAGTTCGCCCCGATACCACATGGGAAAATGGAAAGAGCACACTTTTTAAGAGGTTTACGAAGTCTTCCAGAGTTGTCATGTCATGTATGGGTACACCATCAATTATCTTCACACATATTTAAAATGATAAAGGCCTTTGCCCTGATCCACCTCCCTTTTCCTAGACTCCTCTGCATGGATCCCCACCTACACTTACCCTCCCCTTCCTGAGAAGGCCTGGAGCCACACACACTTCCTGCCTCCAAGGCTGGTGCTTGGAGAGTAGGAGTTGAGCGGGAGGCCAAGGCTGCCGGCCCAGAGGGAAGTCCGCAGGGCACTTGGAGAAAAGGAGGGGTGAAGGCATGCTATGAGAAATCCTGTGGAAATTGGCTCTGTGTTCCCAGCGAGGGGAACTGAGATGGTCCAGCTATCTTGCTTTTTCTTCCACTCAGAGCATGTTTAAAGGGGAGAGCGTGTCTGTCTTCAGGCCAACCTTTAATATCAGGGGAAAGGAACAGTCCTCCCACTGGCCCTTCCCAAGCCAAAGAAAAACCCATCACCTGCTTACCATGACAAGGAATTTGTTTAACTGAAAATCAATCATTTCCCAAAGTTAGAAATAAGGTGTGATGGTACAAAATTCTTGGTGTGAATGAGTTTTTGTCCAATCTTAAAAGCAGCTGTTGGCTTCTTCCCAGCTGTGGTGAGAAGTCAGCAAGTTAACCTGGGCATTCATGGAAAGGGCAAAGTTGTTAGGGTATTAGAGAGGACCAAAGTCCTCCAACCCAGGTTCCACTGTCCTCCAGACGGAATCTCTGCCAGCTCCTGGGAGCCTGCATGACATCCACAAGTCTCTCACAGCCGGGTATGCTTAGGGAACACAGCAGAGGCAGCACAATCCCAGAGGTGCAGGGGAGTGGAGGTGGGTGGGGGGTGGGATGGGAGGGAGGAACACGCCTCTGGCATCAGGGGGACAGGCAGGCACCCAACATTGAAGCACTGTCTCCCTTTCCTGCCTCCTGCAACCCAGGTGTGTGCAAACCTCAGGGACCCTGGTATGGAATGGTGGGTTCATGCTCTTGACGACTGACCAGAGTCAGTTTGGCTAAGACTGGCAGTCACGGTGGCTACGTGGTGCCCAGGAGACCAGGGCAGCAATGTCACCTTCTCCAAACACCCCACCCCTGCTCTTTCCCTCTTAAAGGCTTGTGGGCAGAAAGCAGGCAGGTGTTTTACTGCCAGGAAGTAGCCTTACAATTAAATTACATTGGGGGGGCGGTGAATACCCATGGGAGAAGGGGTATTTCCCCACCCACCTACCCAGATGACAAGAAGTCCAACCTGTGTTAAGGAGTTTATCACCACTATAGAGCATGTGAAATAAGGTCTATTGGATAATTAAATTAAAAAACCTCCACCTCCTCCCCCAACTTTTTCCCAACTCTCAGAGCCATTGTTTACAGGCTTACAGGAAGCAACAGTAGCTCAAAGCAACCCTCCAGCTAAGTGGGTATAATTGCATTTAGGGATAAATGGCTAAAACCATTAGCAGCTCTTTACCTAAACATTTCTTAAATCAGCAATTTTATAACCCCTAGCTGCAGTGAGGACTGAGAGAGATCCTGTATGTGAAGGGGCTTCACCCCCACAAAAGGAATCCAGGTGCCTTTTCTTTCCTCTATGCCCAACTTGCCTGGATCCAAATATTGTTTTTTTTCCAGTACCACTACATAGGACTTGCTGCTTACCTTTTTTTTTTTTTTTAATAAAAGTATCTGTTAGACAATTTTATTCAGACAATATTAAGGAAATGACTGACCTTTATTTTTCTGACCAAAGTAGGAAGTGGCAGTGTCATAAGAAGGACAAAGCTGCTGAGAGCTTGAAAGCTTTTTGTCCTTTCCCACAAAAGCTGAGGTTCTGAGAAGGGGATGGGGTGGGGGCAGGGGTGGGGTGTAAGCTACACATGGTGCCCCAACTACATGCCCCCTGCTGGCCAAACAGCAGGGGCTTCAGCTCAGGAATGGGCTGTCT
>JAQZBX010106101.1:0-10783 GCA_029593785.1 Cabassous unicinctus
TATATATATATATATATATATATTTTAAAGGTGCTTAGATTACCTAAATATCACTCAGAAATTACAGGGATTCCCATGTTCCCCACCTCCCACATTTCCCACAACATCCCACACCAACATCCTTCATCAGTGTGGCACAACACCCACAATGGATATACACATCCTGGGGCCTTGCCACCGAGCATAGACCACAGTTCACATCACCTACCAGCATTTTAGCTCCAAGTGAAAGACATCTTAACGAACAATTAATTGGCTTATTCATGATTGTAAACAAACATCTTAAGACTAAAAACCATTGGAAAAAATCCAGATATTGAATAAGAAAGAAATAAACATATTTTTTAATGATGCCAGATGCACTCGTACAATTAAGGAGACAGTGGGACATTATAAAACCTGGAAATAGTATATTCTAAGAAAAAATGCATGGCTTTTATTTCTGTATTTTGTGATCAGAAAATAAATGACAGACCTAGAAATGCCAGACAGTTAAGGGAAATCATATATATGTATATGTATAATTTTAAGCATTAAAAAGATTGTTTAGGATTGCTTGAGATTTAAAGATCATTTCTCTTAATATAGAATTAAAATACAAATATGTAAAATATGTAATTAATAAATGATTGTCATAATATAAAGATAACAATTAAGTTGGTGATTTAAAATTTACAGGAAAAATCTAGGTAAATGTATGCTGGTTAAAAATCCCTATATTTCTTGGCTGACCTAGCCTACCTGGTAAAGGGAACATTAGTCAAAAAAAGAAAAAATGCTTAGGTCAATCAGTATAGGACTTCAGAAATCCATAAAAAAATATATAAAATTATAGAGAGACAATCAAATGGACATAGAAAACTTAGAATTTTTATCACAATACTGGGAATTAGAAATATATGGATCTATATAATCAAATATATTCATGATAATAATTTGAACAGTAAATCCACATACAAACCTAAGTGTAAATTGAAATATAAGTCAGGAGGTGACACAAAATAAAGGGCATAATCTCACATGCAATGATAAAGAAGTTTATCTGTAAATATAAATAATATGTATATAATTGCTATAAATTTTCAAGTCTGTTAATGAATACAAAATTGGACAGTGTTGTTTTTCTAAAAAAATAGTTGTGTCAGAAACCCAGGTAGTAACAAATTACATTGAAAGAAACATGATGGATTCTTCAATTATTATTGAAAATAGAATGATTTATCTCAGCCATACGAGGGATAGGGATTCATTTCAGAATTTTATCAGTATTATTTTTGATGTTAGACTTGAGATATTCATACATTATGTTTTTATTCTGAATAGTAGAAACCAAGCATAATGAGCACAGCTTTTCTCTTTACCAGTTGCAGGATGCCACCTGATGTTATATGAACATTAGTTCCTTAACACTGAAAATTTTCAAGATATGGATCCTTCATGGGATTCAATTATAAAATATAAAGTGGTAAATTATGTTAACCATCAGAATGCTGGCTCAGATATGAGAATCAGGAAAATAAAGCTCATTCCATATTGAGAGTATAAGGTTTTTTAATGTTTTGGAGGGGAAAGTTTTTCCTATAATATATGAATATTTAGCATTATGCGTACAAGTTTCAATTCCATTTTTTTTTTTTTGGCTACATCTCAATCCACTCTGTAACTAGTCTGCATCAGGCATAGAGTTTGAATGAACATGGCATGCACCTTTTCACACAGAAAAAAGAGAGAGAATAAGGTTGCAAATGGCATTCTGTGTTGAGGGCCAGGTTTTTTTAATATTTTTTTTTTCAATAAGGGAAGTAACTTAAGCATGAATCTCAGTGCTATATCTTTATGTTGTGGCTGTAATATTGCAGATGTGTCTAGTCTAATCACTTTATTCCTTGGTGAAGATGCTTGTATAAAAGTGAATCCTAATATAAAATTTGATTTGAATTCTCTAATTAAAAACACTGAATAATCTCTTCCAGAGTGGCAGTATCTTATACCTTGAAGTTCTCTCAAATGTACAGGCAGCCATTAAAATAATCATCTGTGTTTATCTCCACATGACATCATTCTTGGCTTTTGGCTCAAAATTATCCTGAACTTAATACAAAATATTTGAAAAAAGTGGAAAATATGGTTGAGATGAATGTGTGAATTACACAAAAGTATAATTCAAAAAGGTATGGAGTTGCAATATTAGGGCACATGTGTATAGCTCATCACATATGCATAAAAGAAAAAGATAAATACAGGCAAAAAATAGGCTCACCATATTTTACAGGGGTAGATTCAAATTTAACATCATGTATCAATAAAAATTAAACTTTTTTCAATTTCTTTCAGAATTTTAAAATCAAGGAACCACTGCCTATTAAATTAATATGTCTTTGGAACATTCTTTGTATAGCAGTATTAACCTCTCTGTTCCATAGACTACAGATGATGGAGTTTGTGAATGCAGGCACCGTATTGTAGAACATGGCCATGAGAAGTTTACTAAAAGGTCATTTATTTGTAGTGGGACTAAAGACAGCAGTAAATGAAGAAATTACAAACAAACGGATAATTGCCAACAGTGGAGTACAGGTAGATAGGGCTTTGTTATGAGCTTTCACAGAATGTGCCTGAAGCACCATTGAAAATATATCAATATGTGACTTAAACAAAAAGGCAGAACATACTAAGACAATACAAGTCCTTATAGCTGCATACATAAACTCACAAAACTGAACACCTGAAGAAGAGATCCTCAAAATTGGAGGTACATCACAGAAATATTGATAGATCATATTTGACTTTGTGAATGGGAGCCTGATCATGATACCTGTGTGGAGAGCAGAATAGACCAACCCTCCCCATGAGCCACCAGATACCTGTGTGCACAGATGTGGGGTGATGGTGAGCCCATAGTGCAAAGGGTGGCAGATGGCAACATAGTGGTCAAAGGACATCACCACAAGGAAGGTCAACTCTGTGGTTCCAAACAGGAGAAACAGAAAAATCTGAGGAGCACATGCTGGGAGAGAAATTAAGTTACTGCCTGTCAGAGAATTTACAATCAATTTGGGAAAAGTAACTGAAATGCAGCAAACATCAATGAGGAATAAATTGCCAATATAGAAGTACATTGGAGAAGCAGATGGGGGTTAGTTACAATGACAGTAAAAATTAGAGGATTCCCAATAAGGGCTCCCAGACAAATCAATAAGAACAGTAGACTTTGCAAGACTTGGAGCTCCAGAGAGGTTGAGATATCAAAGAGAAGGAATTCTGTGAAGATGGGTAGGTTTTCTACATCTTCAAAAATGTTCTACTTTGTTGTCAAAGTATAAAATTAAGAATATGATAAAAGTGAAATGGAGGCAATCCACATCAGTATCAAAACAATGCCATCATTGGTGTCAATGCATGGCATGAAGGAAATGCACAAAAGACAGTGTTTTGAAATCAAAGAATGCATGAATTTCCCATTTCATTTTCTTTTCTAACTGAACTGATATATTATAATTTCAACATTAATAGGATCAGATAATCTAAGTTAATTAAATATTTTAAAATAAAATCAAGTCATTTCAGTTTTTGAGTCATATTTACACTATTTCAGTACAATAAATTGTGTAAATATTGGGTCACATCTGGAGATTACTTTCTTATTCTTTTCTGCAAATAATCATACCAGATAAACCCCAGAAAAGATATTTTACATCATTCCATTTGTTTGAACACTCTAGAGCTATTGCTGATTCTATTTCTATACAATGTGTCTAGGATAATTAGTGCTATTTCCCTTTTTTTTTTTTTTTTTTTTTGCCAGATGTCTTAGATACTATTTCTGTAAGAAAATTAACAGATGGTCTGAGGTTTTCCTGAAAATGAATTGAATCCCAAGGAGACCAAAAAGATTATGTCTCACTGCCCTTCCATTTAATTTGTTCTACAGGACAGTTGTGTGAGCCCTTTCTTTCCTCCTTTGCACAATGTCCATAAAATATTTGCTTCGATTTTGTCTAATCAATTCTATTTTTCTGTCACAATATGTAACAAGTGTTCCTTTGCTGTCTCTAATTTACCTTCTTACCTGCACATGGTATTTAAGCATAACATACCACCTGACATTACTCTTCCTCAAAACACCCTTCCTTACCTCAGGCATGAATTTCAGTCTTTGGTGACATACTCAAATTCTGTACAGATATCTTGCACACATGTATTTCTAGATTTTACTGAAATATCCTCATTGAAAACAGGTATTGTAACCACAATTATTTTACTTGTGCTTGACTTGAAGCATTCAAAATCATAAAGAAAAATTGTTTCAGTCTCGTATTTCAATGCCTAAACTAATTATCTTGAGGCTTCTAATTTCAGAGCTCTATATTTTTTATATGTAGGAAACTTGGAATAGAGGGATGATAATATAAAATCTTAGAATTTGTATTTTTACTAACTTTATGTATGTATAATTCACTTGTATTTACAAAAAAATTAACGATTTGTGAAAATTTTGCATGGATAATAGTAATAATAATATTTATTTACTTTCATTGATTATATTAATATGGATTTCTAATGTATTTGAAAAATACTACATGCAAATTGGTTTTCTTTAATAACCTTTAATTTATGCTTGTTTATTCTATCATCCTGATTTCTTATGAAGTATAGAAAGTGCTTTAAGCTGAAAATTTTATTAAATAAAAAAAAAAATTACTTAGTGAATAAGTCCACACTATTGACCTAAGGGTTGGTTATTGGACATAAACAAAATTCTTGATGACTTTCTAATTTTCTTTATCAAAACCACACATTGTTATTAATGCTTAGAAAATTCATTCTTCCTTTCTGCATATTACATCTTTCTCCTTGATTTGTACAAATTTTTTACTTTTCATATGTTAAACTTTCCATGCAGCTTCGACATCAGGGTGCACATGATGGTTAAATGGAATAACTTTGGGTGTTAGGGCAGGTCTCACCCCTGCTCCTCATTATTTCAGAGATATTTATAAATTATTTACCTTAATATTTTAAAATCTGGAAAAATAAACAAAGTAAGTGGGTTTTCTGTAATGCAAGGATTGTTGAAAACATGAAATACAAAAACAAATTAAAAATATATATAGAGCATATTTATTTCATGACATCCAGCAAATGAATATAAGAAATTGTTCATGGTAAAACACTTCACTGGTTATCTTGATATTTCCATTTGTGTTTACAGGACTATTTTTGCTTATGGGGACTGATCATTATGGAAACTCACTGTTGCTCCTGAATTATTTAGGTTTCCTTTACAAAGTAGTGCAAGTTATATTTCATTCTTAGTGCTTGCACTAGCTAAATTTCTTGGTGATTAATGATTTCTGTTATGTCTTCAATATAACAGAAATCTTGGTGATTTTTGGTTTCTGTTATATCTTCAATATTTTAAATTCTTTCTTCAAAGCGTATACATATCATATGGTACCATTTTTAAAACTAATCACCAATAATAAGGCCAGAATCAGAAACATACATACATACTATGAGTATCTATTTATAGTATGGGGCAGAAATAATTAAGTATAGTAGTGGTCTTTAGACATATCACAGCTATATCAGTGTATTTTTCATTAGCCATTGTAAAGACATTCATGAATTAAAGCATACAATTATAACTGAGAAATAAGGAAACTCGTGTATCTTCTGTAATATGAATTTCTTTTGCACAGTTTATTGCAAGTTTAAAAAATTGGTGATCCTGCTTCTTTATTCACTCAATATAATTCAAGAAGTCATTGTGCAGATAACATTCATATTTATTCTTAAACACATGAACAATTTTGCTTTTATATTCTTAATGCACATGGTTACTCTTTGTAAAGTACACGTATATGTCATATTTCTCAGAAGCCCTGGAGAAATGGGGATTTTAGGCTCCAAAGAGGCAAGTTGTCCTTTAATTCCTGATTGGTAAAGATGTATTTTAAAAAAAGATTCAAAAATCACAGATGATTCCATATATTTTCAATTTTATGCCATATTATAAATATAATTTAGGTATAATAGATCCATAAAACATGCAAACCCTAAAAAAATAATATTTTCTAAGGATATTGACTAGCATGACATTAAGGAATATTATATACTGTTTAAAAGTTGCTAAAAAAATAAACAAATATTGATCAGGAGCTATTACTTTTAATAACTGGAATACATGTTAGAATGTATTTTTAAAAAGAGAGCAATTAAGAGAGATTCTTGCACTGATGGGGACTCTTAACAAAAGTATTTTAAGAAACCCTTACACATGGATATGACAATAAAGTTAGATACCCCTTAGATTGTTAGTTATTACCCCCTTAATCATTTCTAAGGAAAGTAGCTCATTTTTTATTATTTGAAAACTCTTTTTGATAGTTACCAATCTGTATATAACAATATGGGACAGGCTAAGGAACTCCTAGGAATGACTTAGAAATAAAGACAAAAATTGGAGTCTCCACATCTCCCTTTAGGACATCAACAAGCTGTGAGAGGCAACATAGAAATTTATGTAGTAGAGATAAAAAGTCAAATTTATGAAAGCAGAAATCCCCCTGGACTTATCATGGGACAATTTTGGTTTTACCAGTACTACAAACCTTCAGACCAAATTTTTATCTACTTTCATAATCACTTTATCTTCTCAGGCTCTGTATGCATATGTAGAGCAAAAAAGCAAAACTTTGAAGATTTCAGCTTGACAGAAGCTTTTAAAATTCCTTGATGTGGTAAGCATAATCCAGAGAGAGTCTAAATGCATAAAATTACTGGGCAGATTTACTATCTGGAGAGGAATGTGAGGGAAAATGATGACTGGGCATCTAATAAAGGCATAGCATTTTTTTCCATGGAAATATAGCACTCAAAAGTGGGTAATGCTAGACAAAATACACGCAAAATTATCCTACTGAGCTTCCTTGAAATATTGTATAACATAATTTACTAGAGTTTAAATAAATCATCTGTTATAATTTTTAGTTTCAGAGACAGTTTACATTATAAAACTCTGAATAACTTATAATTCTGTGTCTTGTGTCTATTGAAATTACCATAATAGAAATTATAATTGAAATATGGATAACTACTTATATAATTTATTAAAAGTAATAAGGCCCTTAGAGTTTAATACAATAACACATTTAAAAAATTTTGTTATTGCCTCAGAGTAAAATAAAATTATTGGGAGTAAAGAAGTGATATTTTCTTTTGATAATTTCCTTAATCCTGCTTTACTGCAATGTAGATGAATTCTCATAAATTCATTCATTCTTTTGTAAAAGCATAGTGTGCATCTAGAAAATATTGATTCACATAGTGAAGCATATCTAAGAAATATGACATATTTCATTTAACAATACCAGAACAATTTCATCTCTTAATATAATCAACAATCCTATCAGACATGTCTTTAACAATAGTTAAAAAATAGGGAAGCTATCGAGATCATAGGAAGGACAGAAGTTTTTCTAAAAATGCAATTGTCACTTGAAATTCAAATTTTATCATTAGCAAATAATTTCAACAGTTGTTTTCAATATATTTTTTATTAAGCATTTGAAGGTTTACAGAAAAATCATGAAGAAATTAAAATGTTCTCACATAATTCCCCAAACACAATATTCCCTATTAACATTTTGTATAAGTATCGTAATTTTGTTACAATTGATGAAGCAATATTATAATTATACTATTATCTGTAGTCCATAGTTTATCTTAGGGTTCATGTTTGAGTTGAACAGTAGTTATATATTTTTCTTTCTTTTTTTTTTCCTTCTGGTAACATATATACCACCTATAATTTTCCATTTTAATTACTTTCAAATTGTGACTGTTTTAGATTATTTATGAATTCCCAAAACAGAAATTATGGTCAATTCCTCTGGGTGTGAAGCCCTTTGATTGTTTTAGATTCAGCTGAGATGACATTGATTAAATTATGTTAAGATTAGGGCTTTGATTCGACCACATCATTAGGATGACTCAGTTTGAAACCCTGTGCCCCACTGTGGACAATATAAATGGACACTTAGTCAAGGAGACACACAGAAGCAAATACCTGAGAAAAGAGAGCTCCATAGACACGGGAGAGGATCCTACAGCCCCAGGAAGAAAGATGAGCCATTCGTCTGACAGTTTACAATTGACCTCGTGATGAGAACAGAGCAGCTGAGCTGGAAAGAAATAAGCCCTCCAATCTACAGCTGAGAGCAGTAGAAGCTGAGCCTATGGAGCCTTAAGAGGAAAGAGGAAGGCTGAACCCCTGCTGTTATCACACACCATCTTGCTTCAACATGTGGCAAAAGACTTTGGGTGAAGAAATAACATTGGGTTGTACTCTTAGGGACTTTTAACTAGGTTTTACCCAAAATAAATACACTTTATAAAAGCCAACAGATTTCTGGCATTTTGCATTAGCACCCCTTTGGCTGACTAATACAGAATTTGGTGCCAAGAGCCAGGAGGTGATTTTACAATTACCAAAAATGTTGGAAAAGTTTTATATATGTGTAAAGGGTATTTTTTGGAGGAATTTTGAGATTCTTTATGGAAAAGGCTTAGGCTGCTTTGAATGGACTGTTGATAGGAATATGGAGCCTGAAGTTATTTCTGATAAGGCCTTAGAAGGAAATGATGAAACTATTATTGGAAAGTTGAGGAAAGGTGATCCGTGTTTTAAAGTTGCAGCAAACTTACCAAGGGTGAATCCTGATGTTATATGGAAGACAAAACTTGAAAATTATGAACTTGGAGATTTAGCCAAGGAGATTTCCAGACTAAATGTGGAAAATGCAGTCTGGCTTCTCCTTACAGCTTATAGCAAAATGATAGTGGAAAGAGATAAGCTAATGAGGATCTTGTGGCCCAAAGAAGAGAGATGAGCCATTTGCTTGAATGTTTACAGCTAACCTTGTGAAGAGACCAGAACAGCTGAGCTGGAAAGAAATGAGCTCTCCAGCTTACAGCTGAGATCAGAAGAAGGTGGGCCCATGGAGCCTTCAGAGGAAAGAGGAAAGGTGAACACTTGCAGATATCGCCTGCCATCTTGCATCAACAGATAGCAACAGACTTTGTGTGAGAAAGTAACTTTGAGTTGTACTCTTTAGGAACTTATAACTGTAAGTGTTTTCCACAAATAAATATGATTTATAAAAAACAACAGATTTCTGGTATTTTGCATCAGCACCCATTTGGTTGACTAAAATACAAATATATATTTCAGTAGCATTTATTACATTCACAAAGTTGTGCTACCATCATCACCATCCATTACCAATTTTTCCTTCACTCCAAACAGTAACTTTGCACCTCTGTTAGCTAGTAATTAGCTGCCAATTCCTTACCCTAACCTCTATCCTGGTAACAAGTATTCAACTTTCTGATTCTATGAATTTGCTAATTCTAATAATTTATATCAGTGAAATCATATTTGTCCCTTGGTTTCTGTTTTTTTCACTCAACATGAAGCCTTCAAGATCCATCCATGTTATTGCATATATCAGAACTTCATTTCTTTTAACAGCTGAATTACATTCCATTGCATGTATATACCATATTGTTTATCCATTTATTGGTTGATGGACAATTAGGTTGCTTCCATATTTTGCCAAGTATGAATAATTCCTCTATGAATATTCATGTTAAAATATGTTTGAGACCCTGCTCTCAATATTTTTGTCTGAATACCAGTAGTAGTTTGGCAGGTCCTATGTCAATTATATATTTAACTATCTGGTGAACCACCAAACTGTATACACACACAAAAACACACACAACACACTAGAAAACTTTCAGCATACAAAAAATTTAAATATCTGGGAATATAAAATATTGATAAGGAAATTGAGCAAAGAAAACTCTCACTAATTGGTACAACCAGATCAGAAAAAAGTTTGTCATTGTATTTTAGACATCTGTTTATCTATTCAAGAATAATTTTATAATTGGGTGAAATGCAAGCATATTTTATATCCTATTTTTCATTAAAATCTTCAACAGACTTTAAGCTTAAGATAAATTATCAATAAACCACCAAAATATTAGTAAAGAATACAAATTTAGAGCATCAGTTATGAAGACAATGGTAAAGTATTGTGAATTGATTTTAATATATTTAAGGGGACCACATAGGAAATTTGGTATCTAAGGTTGTGGGTAGAAGTGTTAGGAAAATCATAAAAGAAATATATGCATTCTCTGACTTCTATGTAATGTCTTTTTCCCATTTTCTCTATATTGACACAAAATTTGAAAGAAGTTTAACTATATTTGAGATATGCACTTAAATTTGCATCTATCCCTGCAAAATATTCAGTTTTATTATCTGTACATTTTTGCTGTTTACACTGTGATGTGAAGTATACATCTCTGTGTCCTAGGTTTTCATATTCAATACTATACTTGTGTAATTTTTGCATTATTCTTGAAAAGATTTTCCAAAATGTTGTGAAAAAAGATTGGAATGATTTTGAACAAAAAATAAAGAACATCATATGAATAAGACCATACCTTATTCTCCAAGTACTTCAACTGATGCCTCTATAATTGGGAGAGCTTCAGGATACAGTCACTCTAATAGAGAAGAGTATATTGGTAGATTGGTTTAGAGAAGTCTCCTGTTTAAAATGCTTTCTTAGCACTCACTCTTATACTGTGTCTGAGCATAGAAATAAAGTTATTAGAAATAGAGCCAAGTGAGGAATTGAGCCCATGATAAAGATTAAGAATTGAAGCCCTTGCTAATGTTATATATCTTGGAGTTGTTTATTTT
>JAQZBX010106102.1:0-10783 GCA_029593785.1 Cabassous unicinctus
TCTGCCAGGACATGGGGCTGGGGGACGCCCAGGACTTCAGACACTACATGGAAAGGCTGCAGGACCAGATGTAAACGACTTTCTTATGTTTGTATTCACCTTTATGCCTTCTGTTTTTTGAGTGGTGGAGCGGTGAGTCTGATGAGCAATAGATGATTTGACACGGCTTCGTTGGTGGAGGGCTGGTGGGATCCTTTCTAAGCAGGTGGCAGAGGCCTGGAGAGTGGAAGCAGCTGGGTCTTAATCGGGAAATGCTTCTAAAACAGCCACATGTAGGGACTGGAGAAATCCTAAGGCAACAGTTTTATATACTGCCTGGTACTAGCTCAGTGCGAATGTAATAAACCTGACCCCACCGACATTGTGAGTCAGCTAGTGACAAAACGCCGTTTGGAATTAGGAAAGATTTGGGTGTTGATTTTTCTATTCCAGACCTTTTAAAGCACAGTGGACGTTTCTTGCCCTTGGCCTGAGATTAGACATATGTGAAAGATAACTGAATGTAGCTCTCCTTATTTGTTAAGAGCACGGCTCATTATTTTTATATACATTTGCGCCTGCACTTGGTTCCTTTGACCTCTGGAATTCTTTTTGAAACATGAAGAGAAGAAATTTCAGTCTTTTCTTTGAGCTGTTTGATTTCCACATGCGTTTTCTTCACTGGGATTTGCCGTGTCGTGTTATTTCCTGGGGTCCGCACACGAGGCCCGGTGTTCTTCCGCTCCCCCCACTGCAGTGGTGAGGGTCAGTCCCTAAGAAGCTGGCCCTCCCGTTGTCTCTCCTCCTCCTCCTCGTTGAGCTTTCTTCCTTCACACCTGGACCAGGTTTCCACTTAAAATATAAATGATGTCCACTGAGGGAGGGCCATCTCTTTACAATCTTCTACATGAAGCTGGCAAAATTTGAAGTAAAGTTGTGAGTCGCAGACCAACATTTGTTTGTATCCTCTGCTTGTTGTAAATTCACAGGGAACTCCCGGGTCCATTTCTGAGGGCGGCAAGGCCTCCAGACAGCCGTATGTATGCAAGTGCTTTGTGGTCAATACAGCTTATTATCCCAACTGAAACCTAAAAATAGAATGGATATACACAGAAAGGAAATTGCCCAGGAAATAGCTGCCCAGTTAACTTCCCATTTTATCAGAACAAAAATAAAAATAAGAAAGTAAAATGTTTCAGCCCAGCAAAATAGAAATTCATCTGTACAATGACCAAAACAAAACAAAGAATTCCTCAACCATGATTCTGTCAGAGATGGAACCTTCCCAGGGAGTGCACAGAGGGAGAAAAGCATCAGGATGCTCAAAAGAATCATAAAAATAAATGACTGTTCCAGAGCACAAGGAGCAGTTGCTATTGAAAACCACCACAATTGGAAAATCAGAGTGGCAAGAGGAAAAAAATGTGCCTCCCTGCATAAATTTTAAATAGAAAATGTTATTTAAAGAACAGCATGAGTGGTGTCAACAAAGCAAGACTAGGAAAATGTGACAACACTTTTATTAAGATGGGATTGCTGGAAAAACATATACTGGCCTAGTATGCCTCGTTGTAAGCTCTAAGAAATAGAATGTTGAGGACCGAAAGTTAGAAGGACCTGCAGGAGCCCTCTGGGCAGTTCGTGGCTCCAGCTGGCTGGTGACTGAGCTAGTCCGCAGGCGCTCAGCTTCCCTCTTAGGACAGGCCCCCTGGTGGGGCCAGCGCACCCCAGCCTCTCCCGGGGTCTTTTCTCATTGGCAGCCATAGAGTTCTCCTTGTATCTTTTGCCCATAGGGCTACAGTGTGTGTATGGACAGTGCACAGATTATAAGTGAGGTGCCCACCTGAGGCAGGTATTCAGTTAGTCCTGTGTTACGGTGAGGCTTGGGAACTGAAGCTGGTCAAGTGCCAGAGATCCTTCAGTTTGACTAGAGAATGAAGCCAGGAGGGATTTTCACAGTGATGGCAAAAGCACCTTGTAGGAAGAGCTCCTCACTTAGCCGAAGGAAAGCACCACTGCCCTTCAGAGCGTTTGGTGGAGGTGGCCTCCGCCAACCGCAGAGGGCGGAAGAGAAGCTCGTGAGCTCATTGGAACGCAGTTCTCTAAATGAGCCCTGCTTCCTCTGGAAGACGTGGCCAGTTCTCTCTCGGGGAGCCTCCACATTTGGCCCAGGCATTTCTGAAACTGAGGGTCCTCACCTCAGTTAGGGGTGAGTCTCCCCACAGAGCAGGCCCTCTCCTGCTGCAGGGGAAGGCTTGGGTGTGTGGTGTCATTTGGGGCGGCCAGGGGGAGCAAGGGAACCTGCCACTAGGGGACCCTCGCTAAGACCACCTGGCAGGTAGCATTTCCGGTGCCCTGAGTCTGTGAGTGGACGTGGTGCGGGAGCAAACATGGGCTAAGAAGGCTCAGCCAGAGTGACCCTTGTTCACCTTTGTTCCTTTATGTAAAAACTCAGACGATTCAAAATGAGAAACAAGTGGAAAGGCTGGGGAGAGGAGTACCTTTACCATACAACACACACACACACAAATACAAGTGTGTGTGTGTGTGTGTGTGTGAATCCTGAAGAGCAAGAGAATAAATTATTCAGTGGGAATCATCAGTGACTTTCGATTGTTCTCAGATTTGGCATGGACCTTATTCAGATTAACAGAATTTAATTGAAGTTTCATCTGTGCTAAATATTTTCTGCTGATTAGAATCCATGGGTTATATCACTTTATTTTTCAACTAGTCATAAGAGCATAAAAAATTTAGTCTTGAAATCGAATCCCTTGGGGCCTTACACCTGCCTGTTTGTAGCTGAGATATCCATAGCATTAGTCTAAACGAATTACTTGAACCAAACAGTATTTACCACGTCCCTTCCATCCCATGAGAACGGACCAGACTCCTGGAGCAGCACCAGCTGTGATGGCCGTGGGTCACGGAGGACCCGCACGGCCTAAGCCCTGGAGAATGAGACGACAGTTCCCGGGCTCCAGACAGGCTGCTGTTGAGGCCGGAGCGCAGGGACGGAGAGTCAGCTGCCAGAGGAATGGGCTGTGTCGTCCTGCACGCACTGCGCTTGACAGTGGGCAAGGAGGGAAGCCGCCTGAAGTTCAACCCGCAGATGGTCGTGTGTTCCGAGAGAAGAGGCGCGCGCTTCCTCGCTGTCCTATACTGCGCACAGCGAGGGCAGGTTTGCAGACGGTGGCAGGCCTTGAAGCCTAGCCCAGAGTGTCTGTTAGAGAAGGCCACTGCAGGGAGATGATGGCTTCGCTTCTGTCCCTTTGCCACAGCTGTAGCCCGAGTCTTTGGTGCCTTGGTGGATAGCCTGGCTTTGTGCACTTCGCCCCGCGTTCTTGTTTAGCTCTTCCAGTGTGGGAGAGCTGGGACCACAGTGAGGTCTCCGCCCCTCGAGGGACTCGAGTCCAGCAGCAGCTCCGCAGGCGACGCTTCCACCTGAGCCCTTCACAGCGCTGGCATGTCACCTCAAACATGGCCTTGGCCCCCCATTTCGGTCTCTACTGACAAGATAAATGGCTTATAAACTTAGGTAACCATCTCCTCCATTAAAAGTATGTGTGTGTAATGTAATGCATATCATCTGTTAAGTAAAAAGATAGAATGGACAGTGGAAAAGTTACACTGAATTATGGAGAGCAGATATATATGTGTGTAATATAATGTTGAGAGGTGTATCAGAATAAGTACATTTTAAAATAAAAGTGCGCAGAGGTTTTAAGTGTACAGACATCCCACTCAGAAAGACTTAAACTGCTGGGTAAAACATTGAGTGAGACATAGCATCGTAAAATGTACTGACTTGGGAATCCTGTCCTGGAGAGGACACGGCTCATGCTGGGATTGTTGATGGAAATGCTGGACCATTTTGATCTTATTCTTCATTACTTTTGGATTTTTTCTTTCCTTTTCTCTGGAAATATTTCAGAAATAAAGTAACTTCATTTCCCTATATAAAGATATATTCTAACCACAGGGTAACGCATCATTTTTAACATAAAAATAAACATTTAAATAGTCCTTGCTGTTTCATTATTTTATGCACACGTTCTCTCTTTTATTTCGGCACCTGTGTGATTTGACTGTATGTATGTTTTCCTTTCAGCCAGCGGTTTTTGACACCCTTGATGCTGTAATAAATGGAAACCAAAAGAAAAAGTATCTTTGAAGTTGCAAAGAGCTTTTACCTTCTCATTGTCCTAGCAGCCTGAGTAAATAATACTTTTCTCCAGATGTCTCAGGAAGAGGGTCCCCCCCCAACACACTTGAAGCTCAGCTGGGCTGTGCGGTGTGCTGGCTTTTGGGCGGCTCCTGACCTCTGCCTCCCTTTGCTTGTTAATGGCTCGGTTTTGTGTTCGTGTTTGGGGCAGGGGCTCGGATGGACCAAGGGCAAGGGTGCTGGGGGCCCAGAACAGGCAGAGCTGTAGAGAGGTAAGAAAAGCAGACGACGCTCGGGGATCTGCTTGGTCTTGGAAGGCTGGAGGGTGCGTTGCCCAGTCCCCGCTGGCTCTCTGTTACGCCTGCGCTTCCTGAAACTGCCAGTGTCATCCGGGTGTGTTGGCAAATGTCTCCCTTGCTTTCGTGGTGAAAAGGAACGTCTCATTGCCAGTAGTTTGACAGGTCATAATAAACGCCCCACTCCAAGGAGTGTCTTTGTCCAGGTCCCACAGACATGATGTCAGTACCTGGATGTAAACACGGGAACTGGCTTTATGAAATTGAGCCTGTGAAGTAGCGAGCGAGCGAACTGCAACGCTCTCCCAGGTGAACAAGACCCCCTGCCCCTCCACACACACACTGAGCTCCTCAGCGCTTTGGGCAGTGGTTTCCCACAGGCAGTCTTTTGTTTGGAAAGTAGGATAACTAAGACGTGGGCCAAGCAGGTTCCCCTCAGATCTCAATACGTATGTATGCAGTTTGGAAAAATTGATTTCAAAAAGAAAAGGAAAAAGGGAATAAGATTTGGGAAAGAATGAACCCTTTAGATTTAGAGTTTGTGTGTGTGAAAAGTGCAAACCCTGCATCTCACATTTTGTTGGCATTGAAATTCTTTGTGCCTGTTTCCTTAGGGCTGTATACACTAACTGGGTTTTGGTGGTGATGGTGGTTTGCTTTTAGACATTTTTAAAATACTTAAAAACTTCAGGACACACTAACCTCGGCTTCAGTGTTTATAGACAATTCTATGACTGGAGATGTGAGTAGGACGCTGTCAGATTCCAGTAGGAAATCACAATGCGTGGGCCCTAAAGCCTGTGAGGGAGATTCTCCTTCCAGTCCAAGAAAGCAGTAATGTCATCAATCCCCCCAAATGGACAATCTTCACATTCTATGAGATGCCCTCAGAGTTTCTTGGTTTTAATTATTGCTCTGGATCAGCTCTTCAGATGAACAATTTTATTTTTATTTCAAGGATTCAAGTCTGACTTTTTTATACGTCTATACTGCCCATCGGAGTAAAGCACTTTACAAACAGCAAGGTGGATGTGGCTTTGGAACTCAGGGTCCATGTGATGCTGATTTCCTACCCTTTTGGAAATACTTTACTTGTGTAGGTGGCTTAAATTGCTTTTAACCTTTGGCCAAAGAGCAGGAACAACTTCCTACTTTCCATTGTTAGGTTGGAACTACATTGTCAGTTCCTTTGTGACTAAATCCAACTCACCGAATGGAATACACAAAATGTTAGTGTAGATACTGCCCATATGATGTAGTTACTTCACTTAGAGATGCTTCCTTTGAGAGTGTGACTTTCCTTTCCCAGCGTGATCACTTTCTCATCTCCGTTTTATCCATTATATTCCCATGTAGTACAAGCATTTTCCACCCATTCCCCTAAATCCTGCAAGCTGATGGGAGAAAGCCCAGGCGTTGCCACGCACGCCCCTCCAGGTACATGGCACGCCCATTGCTCTATTCCGGTTGCTGCCAGTTAGCACTGGGCGCGCCTGTGAACTTGCGTCTGACCAATGACCTCAGCAGCACCATGCAAGGAATTGTTCTCTGCAGCTGATTCATGAGCCAGGAGGAGCCAGGCCTGGCCGAGGTGGGGGCTGAAGGACAGCCTCTTGGCACCCTCTGCGGAGGAGCCCCCTCTCTGTAGCTGTCCTCCACGGGAGCCCCTGTCCTGGTCTGGTAGCCGGGCGTCAATTTAAAATTCAGCTTCAATGCCCGGGACCTCCCAGTAAAAATTAAAAAAAAGAAAAATACAGAAGGCGCAGGTGCGCCTCCCAGGCCCCGTGCGCCGTGAGGCCCCGCGAGCCATGCAGCAAGATGATGACAGGAGAGTGACACAAGGGAGAGCCAAGACGAGACGCACTGAAAAACCAGGAACTAAGGTGGCGCAGGCGGTAGATGCCTCTCTCCCACATCGAAGGTTCCCAGGATCAAACCTGGATGAAGACAGGAGGAGAGGGATGAGAAGAGAGGGCAGGAAACGGACACAGAGAGTTGCCCAGTGAATGGACACAGAAACAGCAAAAACGGGGAAGGGGGAGGGGAGTAAAAATGGATAAAAGTAAATAAAAAATCCTTAAAAAGTAACATGGACTATAGTTAGTAATAATACTTTGACGATGCTCTTTCATGATTTGTTAATGTTTCACAACAATGCAGGGTGTTTGGGGGGTGCTGTGTGGAGCCCTGTATGATGTTATGCATGTTTGTTTTGTAAGTTCACAATGTTTACTGAACACTTATTGTTTATGTATGTTCATGTATGAATGAAATACTTCAATAAATTGCTTTTTGTTTTTCTTTTTTAAAAAAAGATTAATCCAAGTGATAGCCTGTATTAGTGCTTCATTCCTCTTTATGGCTGAGTAGTATTCCATTGCATGGCCAGACGCTGCTCTAATTATCTGTTCATCAGCTGATGAGCACGTGCAGGTTTCCACATCTTGGTTAGTGTGAGTAATGATGCTGTGAGCTTTCTGTTTACGTGGTTTTATCTTTGTGGACATGTGTTTTCATTTCTCTTGGATATTAACTAGGAGTGGAATTTCTGGGTCATGTGTAATATTTTGAGGAACTTGCCATCTGTTTTCTAAGCTGGTAGCACCAGTTTACCGTATCATCAGCAATGCAGTGAAGTCTCCAATTTCCCCACATCCTCATTGTCTTTTTTATTTTAGCCATGCCAGTGGTTTGAGGTTTTACTTTTGATGTGCATTTTCCTGATTCGTTATGATGGCCAACATCTTTTCATGTGATTATCGGCCATTTGTATATCTTTGGAGAAAAGTCTATTCAAGTCCTTTGCCCTCTTTTAATTGGGTTATTGATCCTTTTATTGAATTATATATTCTGGATACAGTCTTTTATCACATATGACTTGCAATATTTTCTCACATTCTGTGAGTTGTCTTTCCACTTTCTTGATAGTGTCTTTTAAAGCACAAAATTCTTAATTTTGTGTATAGATATATATACAATATATGGTATAATAATAGATACACCATAATAGATATATCTATTATGTCTTTGATTACTTGTGCTTTAGGTGTCATATCCAATAAACCATTGCATAATCCGAGGTCACAAAGATTGACACCTATGTTTTCTTCTGAGAGTTTTATAGTTTTAGCTATGATAGTCAGGTCTTTGATTCACTTTGTGTTAATTTTTGTGTATGGTGTGAGATAGGGCCCATCAGCATACTCTTTTGTCCCAGATCAATTTGTTGACGAGACTGGTCTTTCCCCATTGAATGGTCTTGGCACCTTTGTCAGAACCAATTGACCCATAAACGTAAGGGTTTATTTGTGTGCTGCCACTTCTATTCCATTCATCTGTATGTCTGTCCTTACCACTGATTACTGTAACTTTGTAGCTGATTTTGAAACTGGGAAGTATGAGTCCTCCAACTTTGTTCTTCATTTTCAAGATTTTCTGGGCTATTCAGAGTGCTTCGCCTTTCTGTGTGAAATTTTAGGATCAGTTTGCCAATTTCTCTCAAAAACTCAGCTAAGATTTGATAGGAATGGCTTTAACAGTATAAGGTTAAGGAAGTTCCCCTTCTCAGTTGGTTGATTGTTCTTTTCATGAAGGGGCATTGGATTTTGTAAAATGCTTTTGCTCCATCAACTGAGATGACCATGTGGTTTTTGTCCTTTATTCTATTGAATGGTATATTACATTAATTGATTTTTGAAAGTCATTACCAACTTTGCATTCCTGGTATAAATCTCACTTGGTTTATGGTGTATAATCTTTCTGTATGTTGCAGGATTCAGTTTGATAGTTTTATGTAGAGGATTTTTATGTCCATATTTGTAAAATACATTGTATATGTTTTTCTTTCCTTGTGGGGTCTTTGTTGGTTTTCATGCTAGGGTAATACTAGCCTCATAGAATGAGTTGGGGAATGTTTCGTGCTCTCCTGTTTTCAGAACAGTTTGCAAAGACTCGATGTTAATTCTTTAAATGTTTGATAGTTTTCATCAGTGAGGTCTTCTGGGCCTGGACTTTTTGGGTGGATTTTTAAATTAGTAATTCAGTGTTTTTACTTTTTAGAGTTCTATTCAGATAATCTAATTATCCTAGAATCATGTTAAGTAGTTTGTGTCTTTCAAGCAATCTGTCCATTTCATTTTAAGATATGTAATATTTTGGCATACAGTTTTTCATAGTATTCCCTTATAATCCTTTTTATTTTTATAAGATTAATAGTAAGTAATATCCCCTCTTTCATTTCTGATTTCTATAATTTGAATATTCTCTCTTTTTTTGTTGGGTCAACCAGACATAGATTTATCTCTTTTGTTAATTTTTTAAACAACTGACTTGGTTTTGCTCATGTTTTACATTGTTTTCCTATACTCTATTTCTTTAATTTCTGCACTAATCTTTATTATGCCCTTCCTTCTCCTTTCTTTGGTTTTAGTTTGCTCTTCTTTTCCAGTCTCTTAAAGTGATTGGCTCGGTTGCTGATATTTCTCTGTTTTTAACAGTTTCTCTCTAGGCACTGAGGTTAGTTGCATCCTGTAAGTCTTGGTATGTTGAGTCTTCATTTTCATTCACCTCAGAATGTTTTCTAGAAACATTTTACTGCCATTGACGTGGAATTCAAGAGTTGGCAGAGCTGACCCCTGGGGATGGAAATCAGCATGCTTGCCTTTGGTTATCCGGAGCAGGAGGTGGGTTGCATTGGGAAGGACCTTTTCAAAGCACACAGAGCTTTACACTTAAGATGCGTGCATGTCACTGTATGCAAAGCATCCTTAAAGTAAGAAGTGTCATGAGAAAAATAATCTTCAAGCACAACCCAAGCCAAGCACATACCCTTGGAGAGGCCCTTTATGCTTCCGCTCCTGCACTTGGGGCCACATTGTCCCCATCTCAACCCCCCCCCCCAAAAGAGAGAGAAACAAGCAGGAAGACTTGGAGAGGGAGGGAGATTTCCATGCCCTTTGGAGGCAGGATCAGCCTCGGAGCTGCCCGAGGAAGAGTTGAAGAGAGGAAGGAGCGGCTGGTGGCAGCAGGGGCACAGCGTCCGACCACAACGCTTTGCAGAGGATGGGCAGCTTGACCCTCTCAGACTTCTGGGGGGCCCCCTGGTATCGGCTGGCCCCTCAGGCTTCAAGACCCCCCCCCCCCGCAACCACGTGCTGTACGGCTGCCATCGGTTTCCTGTTCTGTGGACCAGAGTGGAAGGGCAGCCTCTACCGGCCTGCTGAGGGTTGTCCCTGGTCGCCAGGCACTTGTTTGGGTTCCCAGCGGAGCATTTTGCAGGGGTCTGAGAGGATTGCTGTGGCCCAGCAGCAGGGGACTGGCAACCAGAGGCCACAGCCTGTCACTTCCAGCTCGTCCTGGAGAAGCTGGGGGGACTTCGGAAGTGTTGCCTGAGGCTTGAGACAAAGCAGGTTGCACTGGGCTTCCTTGGGAGATGTCATGGCAAATACGGCTATATATTTATTGTTTTATAGTAAACACTCAACTTACGGAGGAAAAAAAAAAAAAGTTGCCCAAACATTTTTTGCCCAAGTTTTTAAAAAATCTTAAAATTCATAACAAGCTTGGCCTGATTACAAAAGCATATGGCTACCTTGAGTCTCCGTCAGTAGAAGCCAACTCTCTGAACGAGGTAGAAGCACTAAATTTGGCAGCAAGTAATAAATGTTTGAACAAGTCCATCCTTGTAATTGAGAATAAAATAGACCTTCTCAAAGAAGAACTGGAAAGAGCCCCCTAACCTTTAACTGTTTATGGCTTATATGCAAGGATGCCTATGGCCCCCAAAATAACTTAAAGCCCTCTTAGAGCAGCAGCTTCAGGTCCACCCATGGATGGTTTCGGGGAAAAGTCTCATCTTTAGGGAGGCTAGTCTGCTTTCCCAGAAAGTGAAGGAGGGAATGAAGAGAAAACCATGCTTGACAGCTCTTTAATGCATAGAGGGAACGAGTGTGCCTCAGGTCTGTGATGGAAACCTGGCCTGCTGCCCTTCGAGAAGGTACACGGAGGGCGGCAGCTGGAAGTTGACTGTAGAGGGGGCCGGGAAATGAAGACCACCTGGGCAAAGCTGTTTAGTAGAAACTGCTTCACGCAGCTAAGTTAAATGCCTCTTTAAAATCAGGGAAAGACAGGGAGTACACAAAATAGCTGAAGAAAATCCAATAAACAAAGCATTTAGCATTCCAATTAAACTCTCCAAACTGAGCCAGCGTCTCTGTAATGTTAAAAAACGGAGTCGGACAATGAAATTTGGAAACTTCAGTAGAAAATGAAAATGCAGCCTGGACTGTATCAGCATGTCAGGAAATTCTCCAGAGAATCGCGTGGGGGCAGATTAACCACTTAG
>JAQZBX010106103.1:0-10783 GCA_029593785.1 Cabassous unicinctus
TTTTTTTTTTTGGGGGGGGGCGGGGTATATATATATATATTTATTATTAGAGAAGTTGTAGGTTTACAGAAAAATCATGCAGAAAATACAGAGTTCCCATATCCCCTCCATGCACACACAGTTTTCCCCATTGTTAACACTTTGCATTAGTGTGATAGCATTGTTAAATTGATGAAACAGTATTCTTATAATTATTCTATTAGCTAGGACATAGTTTACATTAGGGCTTGCTGTTTTTGCTGTATAGTCCTATGTTTTGTTTTTGTTTTAATTTTTATGCTAGTAACATACCTACAAGCTAAAATTTCCTATTTTAACCACATCCAAGTATATGATTCAGTGATGTTAATTACATTCACAATATTGTGCTACCATCACCACCATCATTACCAAAACTCTCCTGTCACCCCAACAGAAACTCTCTGCCAATTAAACGCTGACTTAACCATTCCCTACCCCCACTCTGGCTACTGGTAACCTGCATTCTAATTTCTTTTTCCTCTATTTTATAATCATTGAACCACCATTGAGGTCATAATCGTGGCATTTTTCCCCTTATCTGTGGTTGGTGTGTGCCATCTTGAGCTTAGTGCTCACTCCTCACACACCATCGTGTTGCCGTCCATTTGGGATCTAATATTGGGCCTCTTAGAGTCACACTTACATGCTTAAAACTGATGCTCAGAATACATCACCTGTGCTCTGTAGGATGGTACCAGAGGGCTTCAAATCTCAGTGTTATGCTGCGGCAACATCAGTTCTCATCTTGAATAATTAGGTTTCTGGTTTCACTTCAATTATCAGTCCATAAAACTTCATGCCTCATTTTTATGTCACTTTTATGGCTAGAAGTTTTGAGAATAAAATATAAACATTATTGTTCCTTGGAGCTCATCCCTGGTGCTTTTCTCACCTCTCCCGACAGAAAGTGTCAGAATGTTATTTTCCTATAGAAAGAATTATGAACGCACAGCAAGCTAGTAATTGAAAGAGCAAACTTGTTGAAAATATCTAGAAATTGTGTTTAAAAAGATCACATTTCAACACATTTCTCATTCATTCACATACCAAGTAAATGTGAACCTACCTACTAAACTATTCCCAAATGCCATCTTGTTGGAATTATTTTACAGGAAAACTTTTCTAAACCTTTAATTAATTTATTTGCTCTTAAAGATATATTGGAATCTTTGAATATATACCGGTTATTTAAGGTTTCACTAAAGTTTTAAAAAAACTAGATATTCACATCTTCTAATTGTATCAATTTCTCTATAACCACAGGCATTGAAGTATATATATGGATATGCAAACTACTTCTCAGAAAATCTAAGAAGACTTAAAGCAAGATGACCTATTTAAAACATTTTTTTCTCAATAAGCAGTATTATTCTTAGATGGGAGAAAGAAGTATGTAACATTTTTCTGACCACATTTAGAAACTAGGGACATTCATATATTTGTGAGAGCTTTGAACCCAGTAAGTGTCAATCTTCTCAACCAAATCTCTAACACCTGATTAATCACTGGAACACACTTGCTTAGTGTGAAAAGCCTTCATCTTTCAGGCCCTCTTTCACAGAAAACAGTGTGAGAAATTTCGCGAGGCTTGGGGCCCCAAAATCTAAAGTAGAAGCACTTGAGTAATGCTTCTCACAAACATGATAGTCTGTCTTTGGTGAATTTACATTTCTTAATCATTCATCACCCTTGGCAATGTGAAGGAGAGGGTATGTAGAAACATACATTTCTGAAAGAGAATACTGTGTGTTCAATAAATTAACAAGCTCTTATGCAGAAAACAATTGGCTTCCTCCCAGCAAGTTGGTCATCTTTTGTTACGTTATGCTATATCAGCGGTTCTAAAAATTTAACACTCACCAGAGACACTTAGAGGATTTATTAAAATTCAGGTTGTTAGGGTCCACTCTCAGAGTTTCAGATGCAGTGTGTCTGGAAGTGGAATCTGTATTTTTAACAAGTTTCTAAACAATGATGATGTGGCTGGTCCAGAGTCCAGTTTGAAGACCACTGCTTTCCACTAGTGGATACAACAACAAATGTTCATGTCTCGTTCTTTTGCATGTCGGTTGTCACGGATCTGTTGCAGTTAGAACTCAGATTCAGGTCTATTCCACTTGTCTTATTCTGAGACCCAAGATGAAGAGAGAGCACCTACCTAAGAAATGCTCTTCTATTGTTGGCAGGCAAAAACACAGAAGAGCTCAAGACCACCACAGAATCACATTTAAAGCTGAAGCCACAATGTCTTTTACCCCAATGTCATTAAGCATCTTTCATGCCCAAACCAAACCAAAAGTCAGCGTTGACAGAGTTGAGCATGTATTTGTTCCCTAGATGCAAGAGCAAATCACTGGACAATGACTACATGTATATAATTCTATTACAAGAAAGGAATAAGGAGGTAGGAATTATAATCCAATCACCCCAACCAGCTGTTCCTAAACCTTCTCCATTAGTATAAAATGGAAAGCATGATATTCAAAAGGGCTTTACAATGTAAAAGGAAAATGTGGTATTATACCTCTAACAGGTGTCAATGTCAAGTTTCTGTAAGCATAGGATATTAGGCATAGCAAGAGGGGAATGTCTTCTGTTCATAAAGTAATAGCCAAGTTGACATTTTAAGAAAACAATAGCATAATTTATCCACTGTCAGAAATGTATAAACCTTGTACATTGCCAATGTTTTTTGTTTCTTTGCCTAGTCAGTTATGGACCATTAATGCATGTAATTTTCATCCTCCTTTCCACCTTTTATATCAACTTTTGCAACCAAATGCGATAACCAAGACAGGTGTGGCTAAAATTGCAAAAGTCAAAATAAAATATTATCTTCAATTATTGACTTGGAGGCACAATTAAGACATTCCCACTCATGATTTAAGAGACTTTAAAATTTATTTTAGTTGCAAGAAAAAAATAGAGATGATATTTAGGTTTCTAACCCAAAGATGTCTCTCCTTTGCATTCAGTTCAGTATAAGGTTTATATTCTTGACACTTGTGAATAATTTTTATAGTTTGTTTTGTCTTCTGTCTCATAAACAAACATTAGACTGTTGCCTTTCAAATAGCATACAATGTCTGTACAAGTATACACTGTTAATAAATTCTCAGAAACAGTATCTTATAGCCAAATCTAATCTAGCTAACAATGCTATCAATTAGCAAAACACATTGTTTAGGAAGATCAATAAATTCCTATTTGCTGGTCCAAATTCAGTATGTCTTCAAGCCCTAATAAAGATGTCCTGCCAGTGTCTTTCTCCTCCCAAAGGAAAATCACAATATTCTTAAAATATAAAAGGAAGAACGTTGTTTTAATATAGTAATCCCAAGAGAACTGGGTAAATATATATTGTGTTTATTTGATATTCAATCATACTCAAGTAATATTTCTACTACCCAATCTTTTATTTAATTTCCTTCTGACCCTTCCTTGCACTATCCTATATATTTCATTTCAAACTCAGTGAAATAAATAAGTCAAATTCTCTTAGCCTGTGAATTTCATAGCTATTCTTTGCTGCCAGTAAATCTTCCCTTTTAGTTTTACTTGTCACATCAGGGCCATAAGCCAGAACTAGGAAACATGGCTCTGCCCCTTCAAGGATGATCAGCAGTCTTTCACCTACACTTGGAAATGAATTATTAAGAGAGCTGTTGTTTAAGAAAAGAAAACTATCTCAAACATAATATTGTAAAGGGCTAGAAGAGTTGAATTTTCCGTATAGCAAATACAGGGTTGTTTTCTTCCTCTCAAGTGAACTCCAGTGACCATGAGAATAAGAAGAGCCATTTGAGGCGAAATGGAAAGTTTCCATCATAACTTCGGGCCAAGGAGAAGGAAAGAACCACATACCCCTCATGCCATGGTACAGAGGATGTGATTCTGGCAGCTGGATCAGTAAAATTTCCATAGACTCAGGGTCAGGATATTTCATGTACTCCACTGTACAATCCTGTATGTCTCACAGCAAGTATACAGATGGACATTCTATTTTTAATATGTGATCTTAAAAGACCGACTTCAGGATTAGCTTCTATCCTTTTTCTCCTGCTCAGGTTTTAACACTGCAAACTTATTTGCCTATTTTTAAAATTGTGCATTCTGATAATTAAAATCATTTGAATAAAAAGTGGCACCCATTTAACTGCATCTTATAGCACACAGGACGCCTTGCACCTGCTTGGTCTTTCCTCTAGCTTCTCTGTGGCCCCTCCCAGCGTCTCCTTCACCACCACACACTTCTTTACCTTCCTTGCAGCCAGAAAGGCAGGTGGGAGGCAGGCACCTGCTTCCTTGTAGCGGCTCTGGATTCCTCCATGTGAAAAGGGGCAGCACAGTGATTTAAACTTGGCCAAACCTCTTTGCATCGTCCAAGGTCAACAGCTGAAAGAAGTAAAATGAGAAGGCAATGCTTATGGAATATACAGGGCTTGTTGGCAGCGCATGCCTCAGTGAGATTCGCCTGCTTGCTTGTCCTATTTGATCGTTTCTCTTGTGTTTCTGCCTTCTTCAGTTTTAATTTACTGATTTCTCTTTCTCAGCCAAATCGGGTTTGTCAGATCTGGTTGTAGAGGAAGAGGAGGCTTGCGAGCCCGCGAAGCAGGGTCTGTGGCCGCCGTGGAGTCCATTTCACTTGAGTCTTTATCTGATTAGTATAAACACACAATTCAGTATTTTGCTGGTAAGCAGTTGCTAACTATGCCTTTTTCACCATCATATGAAGTTCTTTCTCCCAATCTTTATCATAAAATATTGACTATTAATTCAGTACCATTATGCAGTGAAGCAAAGCCCACTTCCAGGAAAATCTACCTCAAATTCAATAGTTTTTCTTCAACTAACCCAAGTGTAAGCAAATGCACTATATTAGTTTAAATATTAATTATTTAAGAGAAGGAAATGTCTGTTTCTTTCCAAATTCTGTATGATACATATTTCAAAATTGAGTTGTTGAATTAATCATTAAATAAAAAACTGTTGAGTCTGTCCAAGTGCAAGTTAACAGGGATTCAAAGTCTCTTCTCTCAGGTACTTAGAGAAGCAGATTCTATGCAGTTCAACTTGATAAGTGATGGAATAGATTCTATTTGTTCACTACTGAGGTATAGTACCTCAAAGAGGTGTATGTACATGTAATTCTTCCATATATATAGTGGAAGAAAACTGAAAAATGTCTCCTTTTTAACTTCCATTTGAAATTTGCTGGGTTTGCTTGTGATGTTTTACTTCACTAAAGGAAATAAGATAACTATTAATACTATCTGAGAATTGTTGCCTACTAACCCTGCACAATCCACCAGGTCTTCTTCTAAGTGCAGTATATGAATTAATCCATTTAATCCCACAGCACATTTGTGAAGTGGGTCCCTACAATTATCTCCATTGAAATACGGTGATAATGCGGCATAGAAAAGTACCTGCCTACAGGGACAGCATACGCAGTAACAGAGTAGCACTTGAAGTTAGGCAGCATGGCTTTGGTAACTACCATCTTTCCTAGTGAGATTTATTGCCTCATTCAAAAGAAATGAAAACTTATTTTTAAAGATATGTATACATTCAAGATTCTTATTCACATGTCTCCTAACATTTCCTCTATGGAATAAGACATAGATGCACAAGTACATTCACATCTGCTAACCTACAGGACCTGAGTTCTTAAGGAACATTGCCCTCATTAGTCATCTATCATCAATAACTTGCTACAAAAATATAAAATTTTATTATTCCTTTGGCTGCAATAAAAGAATATGTTACAAAGAAAATGACTCTGAAACATAGCTTTAGGTGCTCTATTGGTACTCATTAAAATTAAGTAAGTAACAGTCTGCCATCCTCATGTCAACGATTCGCAATCTTAGATATCAACATTACTTCTCTTACAGTAGCATATTTTATTTGGGTTTATCATAATTACAGGTGCAAAAGCACAAAAAAAGAGCAGCAGTCAAGTTTGGGTAGATAGCAAAAATTCCATTTGGCATTCCTTCTGAGTGGTTATTAAATGTATAAAAACTATTTGAAAGTATAGCTGGGTAAGTAAATGAGTCTTGACTAAAACTTGTCAGAAGATAAAAGAGCTAATATTTATTATTGAGTGCTTAGCATATGCCAGCTAACTTTTTATGTACAGTTTTTCAATTAGTCCTCAGATAGTTAATTGAATTTTGTATTCTTGTTATTTCCATTTTACATATTTTACCTTTTTTTCAATTCAAGGCTTAGATGTTTAAAGAAACCAAAGTCACAAAGCAGTAAAATATGGGCTCAGGATGTGATTTTGGTTCTGCAGGACTTCAGATGTCACTCTGCACCAGACACCCTTATTTGGGGTTTTAGTGATGTGGGGAGGGAAGTGCTATTTAAATGCATGTGTTTTTTTTTTCTGGCAAGCTGTAAATTATATTAGGTTTGAGCATACTAATTCTGTTTTCTTCCCATAGATCAGCCATGCTTAGAAGGTCTTAGTAATTATGCAGAACAAATTTCTGCCATAAAAATTATTCAATAAGAGATTACTTATGTTCTTTCAGTGTATGTCTGGGCATGTATAATGGTTAAGTTCATGTGTCAAAACTTGGCTAGTTATGGTGTCCAGTTGTTTGGTCAAGCAAGCACTAACCTGATTGTTACTGTGAGGATATTTTATGGATTTAAATGAAATTGATGGTATCTATGGCTGATTACATCTACAATCAACAAAATAGATTGCCTTCAGCAGTGAAAGAAGTATCACCCAATCAGTTGAAGGTCTTAAAGGGACAATTAATGATTTCAGCAGTCACAAAGAAGAATTTCTGCTACTTCTTCAGCCAGCCAGCTTCTCCTGGGGAATTCATGGAAACCTTTATCAAAGTGCCTACCTTGTAGCCTGCCCTATGGAATTTGGCCTTGCTAATCCCCAGAGTAGCATGAGCCAATTCCTATAATGAATCTCATGATATATTTAAATATACACATGCACACACAACCTGTCAGTTCAGTTGGAGAACGCTAACTAATTCGGCTTGATTTTCTTTTTTTCTAGGCTATTTTATAACTCTGTAGGGACAGAGGTTAATTCATAAACTTTTGTCCAATATAGATGCAACGAAGTTCTCTGTATTAAAACAGATCACCACAAATACAGTTTATGGCACTGTTGGGTACTAGCCAGTTTGATTTCTAATATAGCAATTTATTAGTAACCCTAATGAATTAATTGTTTCCCTCATTAATGAGTTGAAAAATATCTTTGACAGGTATTCTTTCTATAGTTGTATGTAACCATGGTTTTGCCTTTTTGAAAATTATATTTCTAACAATTGTAATTTTCTAGTAATTGATTTGAGAAAAATGTTTACTTGATGATTATAATCTACTTCTATCCATTATTTGGAGTTTTAGCTTAAGATGCACTGTTTAATTTTAATAAACATTCATATAGTTTCCTAACATAAGAAGTTAAAATAACGTTAAAACTTGCAGCATGATTTTAAGATTTATTGAGAGAGGTTGAGATAGAAAGGGGGGGGGGAGGCGACAAAAAGAGAAACTTACTCTATTGAAATACAATGATAAGCAATGTTTTTCCTTTTTCTCATTTTTTCCCTCTTTTTTAGGGGTAGGGGTTTATTTTAATCATCAGACAATCATATTAAAATATAGTACATAAGTCTCATAAAATTATATTATTTTAATAAGTTATAATCCATAACACAATGGTAAATTGCTTACTTCAATTTTAACAGTCTAAAACTCAAAAATAAAAGTTAAATAATCTGTGATGTATTTAAATTTTCTTAACATGAATCCTTCCTGACCTAAGTATCTTTAAACACAAAAAGGACGTAGAAGATAATTGTTCAAATGAGTTTTTCTTTGAAAGGGGGACTCTTTTTATTACAAGCTTGTCCATTACAATTGAATCATAATATTAAAAATTCACTTATATATACATCCTCAGAACTATTATTCTTCATCACAAGGAGAAAATCATTATCAAAACCAGAGGAAAAAATAAAGAATTATGTATTAATTTCTTACTGTTTGGAAGCAGACGAAAATATCCGTCTACTAAATATTCAACCATAAAGGATGTACGTACCACGCCTATTGCTAGTCATCTCTCACGGCCAGAGAACACCTTCCGTGGATTTTTATGCCACTTACCTGTGTGTCTACAATGGACATTAAAACAATAAAGAGGGAAGCCAGCCTCTTCCATTGTAGCCTCAGCTATAATTCTCCCCTAGAGTGAAGGATAAATTTGCTCTCGGGTAGAAGTGGTGTTGCCCTCCTCACCACACCCCTGCCTGCCGGGTCTTTCTGATTAAGAAAAGAGCTCCTCTCTCCACCTTGGCAGGTGGGGGAGTGGGGGTAGGGAAGGCGGTGTTCAGTCCTCTGCCTACTAAACAGTGAGACATGAAGTATAGTATTCTTAAGGTAAGCAGTTTCTTCAGGTAAATGCTGAGAAAAGTCCTAACGGACATCAGGAAGCATCCTCTCATGATATATGAAAGCTAGCTGTTGTCACTTAGGCTTCTGGCGATTGAGAACACCCTTTGTACCAATGGGTGAGAAACCTGTGAGAAACTGCTGGTATCTAAAATTAAATTTAACAAGTCTTCCTGATTCACTTAAACATGTAGACATTTGAAATGTAAGGAAACAAAGGCAAATAAATGCCGGTGTCGTTTGCACAGCAGGAGAGTTGCTGGGTGGCCAGGTCAAGTGCCTGGCTCTCCTTTGCCCTTTCTACTTTTTCTACACTGCGAGCCCTTCAACGGCCTGGATTAGCCCCCACAGGGGAGTTCTTATGTAGTGCTGGGCTGTTCGCGGGTCTGTGTTTAAATAAAACCTAAGACAAGTAAATGGAAACCCCATCCTCTGCCTACTTTACAAACTAAAACATGTGACTAATGAATATTTTATCATAAATTTTGGAAGTGAAATTATTCCTTGTTTGAAAAACATTAAAATGCTATTAACCTCAAGAAGATAGGAAACTTGTTCTCATCCCAAAACTGTAGGAAATTATGTTTTCTACTCTTTCAAAAATATTGGAAACTATCAATTATAAGGGCATTTTAATCAATCTGTAACTCTTCAGTGTTTAAGGGCTGAAAGTTTTTGGAATCTGATTAGCACTTTGTTCCTGGAAGACAGCTACGTAGGAAAACTCAGAAGGAAACATGAGAGAAAAAGAAACTAAGACAAGACTTACAGACATATACAAGTCGTAGGGCTTAATTGTCTTCCTCAGTTTCAGAAATGACGAGTGAAGGGATTATGGTTGTCCCTCTTTTTTCCTTCCATTCATTAAACAGATGGTCTCATTTTGAGGTAATTATAAACTAGAGTATATTTGACCAATTAACAATACAGTTCAATCTACAGTCATCTGACACTGGACACAAAATTTAGCTTCATTCATTGACAAATACTACTTGATTGCAGTTGGCTTATTTACCAAATTCTGTAAAGAATGGGCAGCATGGCACAATGTGATAGGCTTAGAGTTCAACATATCCGGGTTTGAATTCCAGCTCCAACATTACCTGTCCAAGATTGAGGCCTGGTGGAGATTTTAAAGATGACCTAGTGAAATCTCTACATTTTACAGATGGAGAAACCAAGATTCAAAGACGTGGACCAAAGTTTTACAGTCACTGGATTATTACAAATCTCCCCCCAAATAAAGAAAGTAACCATTTATCCCACATCTCCTTGGAGAAAAGCTTTTCCACTGTGGTACACTAAAGTTAGTGTTCACTCAGCCCCACTGAGGAAAGAGCAGCATCGTCATAAGGCTGGTTGAGTGTAGCTCTTAAATGCACACAATTAAATGCTGCATATCTAGAAAAGCTGTACAACTTTGTGAATAAAAAGTGAATATCCCAATCAGTACTGGACTCCAAATATGATGGCCATTGTCTTTCAGAAATTTCCAGGAAATTACCCTGAAAGTGTGACCAACATGAAAATCACCATAAGAGAAGAAAAAGTCTACCAGAGAGTAAGTGAAAGGGACATTAAACATAGCTCTGTGGAAACTCTCTAAGATCAGCCAGGGCTGGAGGCTGATTTTCAGCTCTACAACTCTCCGCATGTTGGCCGTCTGCTCCTTCCCTTCCCTGGTTCTGTGGACACCTAAGGACAGCCCTTCACTTGTACGGGGGATCCCATCTCTCCAATGCAGTCACCCAAAGATGGCAGCACTCAGTTGCCTTTTCTCATTCCTTCATCATTAGTTCCTCTAAAGCTACTGGATAATTCCCGTCAGTGTAAAAATATGCTGCATTATTTCCTATCTTAACCAAAACTAAACTAAAACACAAACAAAATGTAAATATTTTTCCCAGCAATAAAGCCGAGTAAAACTTTAGACCAACCTCAAACCCTTCCAGAACTGCAATCATAAAATATGTAGTTAAAATATCAAAAAGAAACAAGCACTTAAAAAAAAAAAAAAAACAGCGGTGGCATTTTTAAACTGCAGGAATAGGAAGAGAGTCATTGGAGGGCAGAAACCACAAGGAAGCAGAGTCCTTGGGGGTGAGCTGGTGTTGAAGCCAGTATTTGAGTATTTGTTTTAGGAGGCTCTGTCAATCACTGTTGGCCCAGAGCCTTGGTTTTCACAAGCTAAGTGCTTGGACAAGCTACAAAGCAGAGGACTGAGCAGATTTGGTGGGCAGCTAAGATACCTCCCTCCTAAAGCAGAGATTCTAGAAATGCAATATCAATTATGTTTAAATGATATGAAGGGAAA
>JAQZBX010106104.1:0-10767 GCA_029593785.1 Cabassous unicinctus
ATATATCTCAATGAAATACAGATAAAATAGTAAACAAAAGAAAGCCTATATTTCTGAAAACCATCCCCTATGAGCTCTCAGTGTTCTAGCATTGCATGGTACTGGTACTGTATTTAAAATGAGTGCATGTAAATCATGTTTACATTTAACCAAACTGAATCATTATTCTGACAAGCTTAATTTTGATGGTAATTTTATGTTGTAAAATGTTTAGAAACAGTTTCCAAAATCATTTTAGTAACTTAAATATGTGGAATATATAGAATGTATTTTTTTTAAAAAGAGAAAATAATTTTGTCCAAAGATAAAAGGAGTAGTTATTAAAAAGAAAAAATATGAGACAAAACCTAATGAATATAGAAAGCACAGAAAATTCACAAAAGAGAAAAAAGTAAAATTTGATGGGTCTATCTGTAAAGTTTTAAAAGCCTTAGTATAAAAAATATACTGATGCAAATTAAAATTTGGTTCTCTCTCTCTTAAAGTCACAGTTTCTTAAGTCATTAATATGTTTTTAGTAAAAGTTATAAAAAGCTTTTCTCCTGAATAATCAATGTAAAAGGCAAAAAGTCTGTTTTTACCAAAACAACTTCTTGTACTTTATGCTAACTTTATTGTTTAAAAAAAAAAATCTTCTCACTTTTAAAAGAATATAACGTTCAAACGTAACAACTTTTGACATTTTACTTCCTCAAGGTCAAACCCAAAAGAATATCTTTTTATTTCAAACTATTACAAAAACTTACTCTTACACCTTATAAAAAGCAAGGTGCTAAAAATAAAGTTAATTTAATATATTATAAATTGCATAAAAAATGTTTAGGGAGGCTATAAATATTAAAAAGAATTCTCTAACCTTTTGTTAATCAAACTTATATAAATAAAATATTCATATATTTTTAAATTGTATAAAAAATTCCTAGAGATTTAATAATATTTTCAGTCCCTGTTATGTCCTAATACTGATATGCATAATATTAGACAACAGTATAAGGTTTTTAGTCATGGTTTTAGTTATTTATATGTCATAGGAACAAACAACTTTCTTGAAAGTATATATGGTCAACTACAGATCAAAGGTTAATCTTTGAAAAAGAAAAAAAGACCTTAAGCAAAGAAAAACAGAGTAATTCATAAATTATGTTCTACTTGTTAATTTACATAACCCTAGTAAAAATGAAAAAGAAAAAAAGCAAGAAAAACTTCTGCTGTAATATATGGTCAATAACCTCAATATAAATTGATTGTCAAATGTTTTATTTCTAAAAATGATTTCATCTAGAAAATGATCATAAAAGAATTAGGTCCTACATTGTAAGCTCTTGCAGCAGTCACATTTTTCCTAAACCTTGTTATTTCTATATTTTAAAGTGCTTTTTAACCTAAGAGCTCCCTGGAACTTTAGGTATCTGTGTAGTACCAGCCACTCAAATTTAAAGTTCTCCAGTTCTGGAGGTGCTAAAGAAGCAAGATTAATTCTAAAAAGATGACTCTATTAGCCAATGTTGAACAAACTAAAGAAAAAATTAGACTTCTATTAAAAGTGTAAATGAAGTTAATCTAGTTAAGACTAGAGTAAATCAGAATACAGAGTAAAGGATAATATTGTCTGTATTTTTAAAACTTTCTGTGTAAAACCAAAAAGGAGGAAAAAATTATTTTATCCAAAATCTGAGCTTTCTGTAGCACACTATTTAATTTAAGCTGTTCAGTCAATTTATATAAACAACGTAACTCAGCTTTTTTTTTTAACATAGCACCTAAATTAAGGACAATCTTAATATTCTTTACAAGTTAATATAATGCCTTAATGCATTTCTAAATGTTTTAAACATAAAATGAAAAAATATTTGTAAAGTCCCTTGAGGGACTAAAGAAGAAAAAAACTGTAAACTTACCCAGCTGGGGAATTCCTGCTCTCAGGCAACAGAAGCTCCAAATTTACTGAAGCTGTAATCAAAGAACTTTACAAGATCTATAAACCTTATTTCTATATTAACTAAACTAAACCTAATTATAATTAAGGCCCAAGAGTCACCTCCTGAAAACCTCTTTTAATACTCCAATGTGTTCTCTCTTTCTAAGCCAAACACTGCAAATAAACTCACGACCTTCTCCCCTATGTAGGACAAGACTTCCAAGAATGAGCCTTCCTGGAACTGAGGGATTGATACCAAATATTAACAATGCTTCTGGAGAAGAATCCTAACCAGATAGATGGAGGAAATGTTAGAATAAAATTATACTGCTATGACTAAAGAGATTTCAAATAAAGTCAGAAGGTCATTCTGGAAGTTACTTTTACACAGTTCTCAGACAGATATCACAAATTACCACAGTATTCAAAACCTCAAACAAAAGTGCTTGCTTTCCTCAAGAATAGGATCTTGGTTCCCTTCAATATTACAAATAGGTCTAATAATATTATTGTTAATAATTGTAAACATACCCATTGTTAAAACTTGTCTCTTTTTTATCTCAGCCTTGCCAAACTAGAGTAACAGAAAAACATTAATAGTCTAGTTAACACCTGAAGTCAAGAAGTATGTGCAGTTGTAATCTAAGAAGTTCTATTCCTCCAACTCCTAGTATATAAAAACATCACCCCTTTTTAGCATGTAAAAGGCCATTTCTTAAGAATAAATATATAGACATTCCCTACATAAGATTAAACCAAAAGACTTAATATGGTTTCACATCTAGAAATCCACTGGACCCCACCAATTGTCATTTGTCAGTCACTCCTCTCTTAAGTTACAGGAAATCAAGCCATGCATTCACCACACCAGAATGAAATGACATTGCAGAATGGAGAAACACCTCCCTTGTACACAAACGTGTCTGCTGACCTCCATCAGGACTGCGTTTATAACTGTGAACTCTCAGACAGGCTTAAACTACTATTCAAAAAAAAAACCACCCCAATGTCCTGAGAAATTCTCTTAGATGGTGATGAATATTTAACCTGGCACCTTTGCAGGCCCTGTTTCCTCATACTTGTTACTTTAAGAATAGGAGAACTCTTAAGTTGTGATAAACCATAATTTCTTTTTTTAAATCTAAATCATAAAACAGCCTTACCAACTTGAATACTAACTAATCTTGATGCAAGCTATAGAAAAATCTGGAAAAATGGTTTCTTTTGCTTTAATTCTTATAATCCTGTCTTCATCAACAGCTAACACACCTCCACACCCTTATCAAAAGTCAGTACAGGAAATAATTGAGATAGCTAGCAAAGCTCCATGTTGGGTCTGCCTAAGAAATAACAATTCTGAATCAGAATCTTCCCTAATAGGCAATCCTGCACCCTTAGATACCTAGCTACATCTCAATAGCGCCTTGAGAGATTATGATTCATACTCACGGAAAAGTCCTCTTACTGGAGAGTGGGAGGACATTTGGCAGGTAACCTTAACCCTTACAGTTCAAGAATATATCCGGGTGCTCCCCGAAAATCAAAACCTCCTACAAACCCGTGGTCTAAGACAAAGATTATCCAATCAATAATTTCTCCACCAATTGGAACTATGATTTCATCATCAGACTCCTACTCAACACCCTAGGTCAGCAGGATACTGAACGGTCGTTCACCCTTCTTCCCCAAGATTGGTAATCTGTTCCATAAAGGCAGGGAAACTTAAAGAAAACAAAAATGGTCATATGATATATGCTACACTACAGCTTTAATTTTTATATTGAGCTAATGAATCTGATTCTATGTAATCTCTCTCCTGTAACTCGTAGCATGTAGCTGTGCATCGTTATTTATTAATGAAAACTGTCTTTAGTCACAAAGCAAGTTCCTGTTTATCCACTCCCTAGCAAATTCCTGTTTTTCACTTCCTAACAAGCTCCCGTTTTTCTTCTCCCCCTTGTCTATAACTTAATAAAATATACACAGCTTGGAGAAGTCTGAGACCGAGGATACTCTAAGGAGAAGCCATGAGCTTACTCCTTCTCCCCCTCCTCTGATGCCCACTTCTCAGACCCTAGTTTGCAGGTGAGCTCAGCCAATGACATCCTGTCCCCACCTCTCTTTGTCTAAATCTATTAAAAAACCTCACCTCTTTTGTTCATTTGAGTCTTCTTCTGTCTCCTCACCTTTGCCAGATTAGTAATCTATTTCCCTTGTGTAATCAAACCTTGGTTGAGGATTCCATTTCTCTGCACTGGGCAAAAGAACCCAGGGAACTCACGTGGGTCCCCTTCACTGATATGAATCCCAGCTCTTAGAGTCCATAAAATATTCAATAAATCTTCCTTTTCACTTAAGCTTACTAAGGATCTTCTTGTTACTTACAGTGTAGATTTCTAACTAAATCACTTGCACAGAGATTTTCAAGAGTTGTCTCCATAAGCTGTCTTCACTTCCTTACCTCCCACCCATTCAAAGTATTGCAGTCTACCTTCTACTCACATTACTTAAGTAATGTGACAATCAAATGAAGCATGTTTAATATACTCTTATCGATAGTTCAAAATCATGTCACACTTTAGTTAGCTTCATAAGTGGACCATTGTGTTCTCACACAGGCTTTTGTTTTACTTGGAGTTTCTTCTTGTATTGACCTTTCTTTAGTTCCTAAAACATGCCAAGCACTTTCCTTCCTGGAGTTCTGAGGCCGAACACTCCCTCCGTTTACCCCGTGAGCCCGAGCTGCACACACCTAAGCACATAGGCACACTCTGACCATGACTAATGCCCATTCACACTAAGTTCTTCATTTGAATACTACTTCTATCTGAGACCTTCCCTGTCCCCACCCACATAAATTAAGTGCCCCTGTTATACTCTCATAGCATGCTATACTTCTCTGGCTTAGAAATGCACAAAATTTATAATTGTGATGTAATAGTTTAAAAAAAAAAAACTGTGGAACTCCTGAGGAAAGACACCATGTGTTTTAGTTTCCTAGTCTGCTCAAGCAAATACCATGAAATGGGTCAGGTCAAACAATGGGAATTCTTTTGCTCACAGTTCAAAGCCAGGAAAAAGTCCAAATCAAGGTGTCATCAAAGCAATACTTTCTTCCCAAAGACTGTGGCTTTATGGGGTTGGCTGTTGGTGATCCTTTGGTCCTCAACTTGTCACATGGCAAGGTACATGGCAGCATATCCTGGTCTCTCCCTTCTCCTCCAGGGTCCCTGATGTTCAGCTTCTGGCTGGTCCCCCTGTGGCTTTCTCTTTTTGTCTGAATTTTATTTCACCTAAAAAGGACTGCAGTAATAAGATTAAACCCATGCCAATTGAGGTGGGCCACATCTTAATTGAAGCAGCCTCATCAGAAAGTGCTGCTTAAAATAGGTTTAAATCCCCAGGAATGGATTAAGTTTAAGAACATGTTTTTCTGGGGCACATACAGCTTCAAACCACACACACTATGCATATCCCATGCTTTTCACAAGTTCGTACCTAATAGCTGCCAATACTTACTGTCTATTTTAAGCATAGATTATGTTTATTCAACCAAGATTTTTCAGTAACCGTACTACTCATTGGCTGTAAGGGGGATAATTAGGGATGTTGCCTTAAAACCCAAATATATAATTCTCAGAACATGAATGGAAAATAGTTTTCTCCTTGTGAGTCAATGTTTATCAACAGTATTGGCTGTTTAGAATGCAATCTTGATAAGGAATCTGCGGCTGATGCTAGATTCAGCAGGAAAGAGACAAATCTTCTCTGCTAAGGACAAAGGAGTAGTTGGTAGAGTACAGCTCTTGACTTTCATTTTTGACATCTCTGGCCTTGTAAAATAATATCACCCAGGGTGATCATTACATACCTATTTGAACTGATTTATTTTAATTGTTATTGAGGATGCATTCCCAGATTATTTTACTGATTTGAAAGAAATACAGGCATGAAGTTTTATTTCCAGGTTAGTCCAAATGCATGCATTTAAAATGTCTCTTTGAGGAGAACAGTGAGTGGACCATAATTTGAATACCTTATTACTCAATCAAGGCTTAGGAGAACTTAATGTATTTTCTAACCCTGGCTCTTAAGCAAACATCTTAACCTTACTATCTTTGTTTGCCCATCTGTAAAAATGGAGATTATACAACCTTCTATGAATAATTATTAAATGAAATTATACAATATTTCTAAAAATCTACATAATTATATTTATAGTATAAAGTATTTTTATTGTTGGCTTTAATCTTGGTGTAATGGCAGAACATCCAAGAAGATAACAGATACAATTTCTAAAAATAAATAACTACTTTGAAATAGTAATGCATGTCTATAAAGTAAGGTCCCAGCCTTAGACATAGTTCCAGAAAAGAACTTAATGGTCTCATTTAGAATTTATATTCCTTAACTCTTGGGAAGTAGGACTCAGTAATTCAGGTTTCATTATGTAAATATCTTTGGCATTTCATTTACTTTCTGAGTACCAACAGCTGGCAAGACAATAGAAGTACAAGATTGGTTGAAGATTAGTTCTTGGGGGTTAATGCTCCAAATGGCTCTAGGAAAGAAGCAAATATTTCAACCTGTTGTGTGTTACATAAAGTTAGTATTTATCTTCTTGATTAATAATAATTTTTAACATGAAACCTATTTGGAGTATAACATTATGATTTTTTAATAGAAATAAGCAACATTGAGAGTAAGCAAACACAAATCTCAGACAGTCTTACTTCCAAGTTACACTCTAGACATTGTTATTAACAGCATTTGTATCTCTTCCTTAATTTCAGATTCAAGCACCCCATTTTCCATCCATAATTCTTATGTTTCTAGATCCCTTTACTACTACAACTCCAGTAACTTTTTAAAGTCCTCTTTGGGATCTACAAAAAATTGATTATACAAACTTTCATTGCCCGCATTTCCCCATTTCACTTGTTATTGAGACTAGATTCCATGTTTCTTCATTAAAATACCTTCTTTATACCCTAAACAATGTTATTGTTGCAGCTGTCTACTTGGTGATGCTTGCACCATACAGGCAAAGTGGAGAAAAACGGGCACAATGCTGGTGGACTCCCTTTAAATTCAAGACCACAAACCTCAGGGGCCCTAGAGCAGCATTGAATCTACTACCATTTCCTACCCTCTCTGCTCTTCTTTAGGAAAACTTCTAGCTCTGCTTCCTTCATCATCGTCACAGGCCACAACTTGCTTCAATTTCATGGAGAAAACAAAAGCAACAAAAAGAGCCTTTCTAAGCACAAACTACTACCACATTTATCCAAGAATGGCTTCTGTCCCCACTTACTCTCCTTTCCCTCTTAGTAGATGAACTATTTATGCTCCTGTCTAAAACCAGTCTCTCTTCTTGTCTGCTGGATCCCATCCCTTTTTAAAAACAAAACAAACAAAAAGAACACCACAATCAAGTGTTTTGTTTTGTTTTGTTTTGTTTTGTTTTGTTTTGTTATGAGGTACCGGGGATTGAACCCAGGACCTCATATGTGGGAGGCAGGCACTCAACCACTGAGCTACATCTGCTCCCCTGGATCCTATCCCTTTTTGCCAACAGAATGACATCGCACCACTCCAGCAATTTACTCCCCTTTTTCCTATGAATTTATTTCCTTTCAACTACTTATTTTTATCCACAAATGAATATTACTTTTCCCATCTTAAAAATCAAAACCAAAAAGAAACAAACAAAAAGAAACAGTCTCTTCACCCCACATCCGTAGCCAGCTATGAGCCTATATCTCTACCTATGTTTACAGCAAAACTTCTTAGAATATCAATAAGCTTTTGCTACCTCCTCCCACTTTCTCTTGAACCAGCTTCAATTAAGCTTTAACCTTACCACTCTACCAACACTTCTTCTGACAATGTTACCAAACACTTCCAGGTTGGTAAATCCTGTGGCTAATTCTCAGTTTTCCTATTACTTGATTTACAAGCAACATTTGTCAGTGGCTACTCTTCAGTCTCCTTTATTGATCCCTACCATCTCCCTAATATCTAAGTATTGGAGTATCCATTAGGTAAGGTCTTTGGCTTTTCTCATCTCTATACTCACTCCCTAGGTGGTCTCAGTTAGTCTTGTCTTTAAATAAAATTTATAAATTAATTATTTCCAAAGTTATATCTCCATCAGCTATCTCTATCATGAACCAGAGATTCATAGTTCCAATTATCTACTTGACAAACTGTTTGCATATCCCAAATTTAACATGTCCAAAACTGAACTCCAAGTCTTCCCCCCAAAATCTGCTTCTCTCATATGCTTCCACATCTCAGTAATAGCAAACCCCAATATCCAGATGATCAGGCCAAAAACCTAGAATCATGTTTGACTCATTTTTTTTCTTACACAGCCCAAATTAATCATTTAGCTAATCCTACCAGCTCTCCTTTTACAGCATCCCTTTAACCTGGACCTTTCTCATTACCTCCATTTCTGCCATACTCAAGGCATAATCATCTCTTGCCTGACCTAGTGCAAAAGCTTCCTATCCTGTTCCTCTGTCTTCTGCTACCACTGCCTTGTTCACTATGCTCCAGCCAGCCAAGCTACCTTGATGAAATTGGAAGGACAAGCATGCTCCTGCTCAATGCCTTTGCCTTTGCTATCCCCTCTGTGCACATTGTCCTCCCCGGATAACCACATGCCTCATTCCAGCCACTCATCCAGATATTTCTTCAAATATCCCTTCTTGGTTGAAGATTTCCCTCTTTAAAATTGCAGCCCATCTTACTAATACATAGACATTTTATGCATATATTTGATTATACGAATTATTGCATTCTATATGATATTTGCAAGCAATTATCATTTTTCAAAGCAAAGTACATTAATCACGCAAAGCTCCCATCATTAATATGGTCAATCATGTCCCATTTGACAGTCTTTAATTTTTTTGTTGACTTGACAGCTTGACTACAGACACAAAAAATTTCTATTTTGCAAGCAACAATTAATGAATATGTTTATATGTAATTAATATAGACATTGCATTAGGTTTAAAAGAACAAAATAATAGCAGAGATATTTATAAAAATCTAAATTCTGTTGGCTTCCTTAAGGTTTTGATCACAGAGTCTAATTCACATTGCTAATCTTAACATGAAAAAACATTAACAGAAAAATCTTACCATATTTGGTTTCCTTCTAAAATTTCATATAGTTATGATTAGTTTAGAGCAAATTAAACTGAAAATTTTGCTACATCAAGAACTTCAGTAGGAGTAACACCACTTTTCAAAGTGTTACTGATAATTTATAAAGGCAAATAACCAGAAGTTTAAATGTAATAAAAAAATGCAAACGTTTATATGATTGACACATTTAAGGCACGTTTGCTAGCCAGGGTCTAAACTGGTGCTTTCAAATTTCATCTTGCATTAGAAAAACCTGAATGGCTTGCTAAACTGCAGAAGCCTGAACCTCACCCCAGAGTTTCTGAGTCAATACACTTGAAGTGAGACCTGGTAATTTGCATATTTGCATTTCTTTCTCTTCTCTAGATGTTAGTTCAGAGACCACACTTTGAGAACCACTGGCTTAAACTATCCTCCAGAGTTACAGGAAGATAAGTCCTTTCCAGAAGTAATTACCATTAGCTGTCCATGCCTAGTTAGAGGAAGGGGGTCTTCCTTTGTTGATTGGTTGGTGTGAGAAATTCCTTTGCCTTGTGTGGGATTCAGGCCAACCTTCACACCAAAACACTACCACCACCAATACAAAGCAATTTCAGGGCCACGTAGGTTTAGGACATGTATTCAATGGTATTGTAATGTCCCTGGATTTTGAAGGTACAGTTATAATTTGCAGGCTTGCACAGATGGATCTTGTGTTAGCACTTCAGAAAAGGGAAATCCGGGATATAATGAACAGAAGCTTTAGAATGGCATTATACTCAAGGAGGTTGCCTCTGGAGCATTATTCTTGAGTTACTAATGAGCTATGCAGCTGAATCTCTTCAAGTCCAATTTCCATAAAACCCTTAGCTTGTTCCTCAAAACCTGTACTTTCCGTTGGAATTTTGGTATTTAAATGTCTTGTGTCTTAATCTAGATCAGGGGTTCTTAACAAGGGCTCCATGAGCTTGAACTGAAATTCAAAAAAAAACCATTATTCTTGTGGGGACATGTTGGTGTGGGTATGATATATTTATTAAGTAATACACAGAATAGTGTGGACTATTTCACCTGACTGGCAAAGGGATCCATGGAACAAAAAAGGTTAAGAACCCCTGATCTAAACCATTTTACAGCCACCATCTTTTCTCTTAACTATCTTTTTAAGATTAAAGGGGCTATGGACAGAGATGGAAAAATATGTCTATCGTGTGTACTTCTGACTAGACAGTAGTGTGTTTGTTTCACTGTAAAGCAAAGTTTGATGGAGAAAAATGAGATACTGGCACATACAAGGTTTATCTCTCTCTCTTATTTACAGTTCTTGATAAGTGGACAAGTGAGAAGACACATCCTAAAATGAGCACAGGACATCACAGATAGCTATCATGACTGAGCTTACTCTAAGGTAACATTTGTTTGCCCTATTGCTTTTAAAATCTTAGTTCAAGATACTTCCTTCTCAATATTCCCATTCTTTGCAGTCTGTTAGAGGTAATACAACACTGTTTGATTCTTCTGCATTGAAATTTCAAAGAGACTAACTCTAAGGCATTTTGTTTAAAATACTAATATCCCAGCCTATACGTTTTACACACTAGCATACCTTAGTCAAACACGTAAACATTTTTTCAAAAGCATGTGGTGCCTTATCATTGAAAATTTTGACACAAAACAGGAGTGTTACTGTGATGGCAATACAATCCCTT